>JAZHYW010009084.1:0-58897 GCA_037355805.1 Ixodes ricinus
AGGAATGCGAAGGACTTGACGGGCCAGCCGTGCGCCCTGGGTTCTGCTGATGTGCAAACACAGAAGCGTAATAATCATTAAAGAGCACCAGGCAAAGCAACTGCACTCATCTTTAGCAACGAGTCTGCTTACCACATCCGGCAAATGGTCAAGCGGATGGTTGCCAGAGTGGCACGAGCGGCTGCGTCTGCAGAGCCTCCGAGGAATGCAGAAGGACTTGACGGGCCAGACCGTGTGCCCTGGGTTTGCACTGATGTGCAAGCACTGAAGCGTAATAATCATTAAAAGAGCACCAGGCAAAGCAACTACACTCCTCTTTGCAACAGCAGTCTGCTTACCACATCCGGCAACTGGTCAGCGGATGGTTGCATGGAGTGGCACGAGCGTCTGCGTATGCAGAGCCTCCGAGGAATGCGAAGGACTTGACGGGCCGAACCGTGCGCCCTGGGTTCTGCTGATGTGCCTGAAACCACCAGGAGCGTAATAATCATTAAAAGAGCACCGGGCTTAAAGCAGCTCACTCCTCTTTGCAGCAGCGAGCTGCTTACCACATCCGGCAACTGGTGCAGCGGATGGTTGCGGAGTGGCACGAGCTGTGCGTCTGCAGAGCCTCCGAGGAATGCGAAGGACTTGACGGGCCAGTCGTGTGCCCTGGGTTCTGCTGATGTGCGAACGCAGAAGCGTAATAATCATTAAAGAGCACCAGGCAAAGCAACTACACTCTTTGCAACAGTCTGCTTACCACATCAGGCAACTGGTCAAGCGGATGGTTGCGGAGTGGCACGGGCGTCTGCGTCTGCAGAGCCTCCGAGGAATGCGAAGGACTTGACGGGCCAGCCGTGTGCCCTGGGTTCTGCTGATGTGCAAACACAGAAGCGTAATAATCATTAAAAGAGCACCAGGCAAAGCAACTACACTCGTCTTTACAACAGTACCAGCTTGCCACATCCGGCAACTGGTCAAGCGGATGGTTGCGGAGTGGCACGAGCAAGCGCTGCGTCTGCAGGGCCTCCGAGGAATGCGAAGGACTTGACGGAGCCGAGCCGTGTGCCCTGGGTTCTGCTGATGTCTGCAAACACAGGAGCGTAATAATCGGTAAAAGAGCACCAGGCTAAAGCATTCCTGCTCTCTGCAGCAGCGTCTGCTTACCGCATCCGGCAACTGGTCAAGCGGATGGTTGTGGAGTGGCACGAGCGTCCTGCGTCTGCAGAGCCGCCGAGGAATGCAGAAGGGCTTGACGGGCGATGCCGTGCGCCACCGGGTTCTGGTGATGTGCAAACACAGAAGCGTAATAATCATTAAAAGAGCACCAGGCAAAGCAACTGCACTCGTCTTTACAACAGTCTGCTTACCACATCCGGCAGCTGGTCAGGCGGTTGGTTGCGGAGTTAGCGCTGACGCCTGCTGCTGTCTGCAGGGCACTCTCAAGGAGATGCAGAAAGGACTTGACGGGCCTGACCGTGTACCCTGGGTTCTGCAATGATGTGCAAACACAGAAAGCGTATTAATCATTAAAAGAGCACGCAGGCAAAGCAATCTACCTCGTCTTTACAACAGTCTGCCTACCGCATCCGGCAACTGGTCAAGCGGATGGTTGCGTGAAGTGGCACGGACAAGCTGCAAGTCTGCACCGGAGCCTCCGAGGAATGCAGAAGGACTTGACGGGCCCCAGCCGTGTGCCCTGGGTTCTGCTGATGTGCGAAGACACAGAAGCGTAAACTAATCATTAAAAGAGCACGCCAGGCAAGCAATTCCGCCATATACTTTGCAGCAAGCCTGCTTACCACATCCGGCAAACCGGTCAAGCGGATGGTTGCGGAGTGGCAACGGTGCGGCTGCGTCTGCAGAGCCTCGAGGAATCCGAAGGACTTGGCGGGCCAGCCGTGCGCCCTGGGTTCTGCTGATGTGCAAACACCAGAAGCGTAATAATCATTAAAAGAGCACCAGGCAGCGCCACTACGCCCGTCTTTGCAGCAGAGTCTGCTTACCACGTCCGGCAGCTGGCTCGAGCGGATGGTTGCGGAGTGGCACGAGCGGCTGCGTCTGCCGAGCCTCCGAGGGAATGCAGAGAAGGACTTGACCCGGGCCAGCCGTGTGCCCTGGGTTCTGCTGATGTGCAAACACAGAGAGCGTAATAATCATTAAAGAGCACCAGGCAAAACAGCGCCGACTCCTCTTGCAAACAGAGTCTGCCCACACACATCCCGGCAACTGGTCAAGCGGATGGTTGCCGAGGTGGCAGCGACGGCGGCTGCGTCTGCCAGAGCCTCCGAAGGAATGCGAAGGACTTGACGGGTGGCCAGCCGTGTGCCCTGGGTTCTGCTGATGTGCAAACACTGAAGCGCGTAATAACCATTAAAGAGGCACCCGGCAAATGGCCAGCTACACTCGCACTCTTGCAACAGCCGTGCTTCCCCACCCATCCGGCAACTGGTCAAGCGGATGGTTTGCCTGGAGTGGCACGAGCGGCTGCGTCTGCAGAGCCTCCCGAGGATTGCGAGAAGGGACTTGACGGGCCAACCGTGTGCCCTGGAAGGTTCTGCTGATGTGCAAGCACACGAGGCAGCAATAATCGACCAAAGAGCACCGAGGCGCAAAGCAACCACGCGCCTCTTTGCAACATAGTCTGCTTACCGCATCCGGCAACTGGTCAAGCGGATGGTTGCGGAGTGGCTTCGAGCGGCAGCTGCGTCTGCGGAGCCTCCGGCGAGGAATGCAGAAGGACTTGACGGGCCCGTCGTGTGCACTAGGTTCTGCTGATGTGCAAACACAGAAGCGTAATAATCATTAAAGAGCACCAGGCAACGCTACTACACTCCTCTTTGCAACAGAGTCTAGCTTACCACATCCGGCAACTGGTCAAGGGGATGGTTGCGGAGTGGCTACTGCAGCGGCTTGCGTCACGCCGAAGCCACCGAAGGAGATACGAAGGACTTGACTTGGGCCAGCCGTTACCGCCCTGGGTTCTGCTGATGTGCAAACACAGAAGCGTAATAATCATTAAAAGAGCACCAGGCCGAAGCAACTGCACTTCCTCCTCTGCAACACAGTCTGCCTACCACATCCGGCAACACGGGTCCGAAGCGGGGTGGTTGCCGGAGTGGCACGACCAGCGGCTGCGACCTGCAGAGCCTGCCCGAATGCGAAGGACTTGACGGGCCAGATCATCGTGCCCCGGGTTCTGGCGACGTGCAAACACTGACGCGCAATGGTCATTAAAAGAGCACCAGGCGGCTGACGCTCACTCGTCTTTACGGCAGGTCTGCCTTACCGCATCCGGCAAATGGGGTCGAAGCGGATGGTTGCGGGAGTAGGCACGAGCGGCTCTGCGTCTTGCAGAGCCTCCGAGGATTGCGAAGGACTTGGCGGGCGAGCCGTGTGCCCGGGTTCTGGTGATGTGCAGACACAGAAGCGTAATAATCATTAAAAGAGCACCAGGCAAGCAACTGCACTCGTCTTTACAACAGTCTGCTTACCACATCCGGCAACTGGATCAAGCGGATGGTTGCGAGGTAAGCGCCAGGCGGCTGCGTCTGCAGACCCTCTAAGGAATCGCGAAGGACTTGACTGGAGCCAGCAACGCGTTCCTGGGTTCTGCTGATGTGCCAGCACAGCAGCATGTGAATATTCCATTAAAGAGCGCCAAGAGCAAGACAACTACACTCGTACCTGGCAGCAGAGTCTGCTTACCACATCCGGCAGCTGGTCAAGCGGATGGTTGCGGAGCGGCACCGAGCGGCTGCGCCTGCAGAGCCTCCGAGGATTGCCCGAAGGGCTTGACGGGCGAGCCGTGCGCCCCGGGAGTTCTGGTGATGTGCAAGCATTCAGAAGCGTAATAATCGTTACAAGAGCACCAGGCAAAGCAACTACACTCGTCTGCACAGCAGAGTCTGCTTACCACATCCGGCAACTGGTCAAGCGGATGGTTGCGGAGTGGCGACGAGCGGCTGCGTCTGCAGGCCCTCTAAGGAATGCAGAGAAGGACGTGACGGGCCAGCCGTGTGCCCTGGGTTCTGCTGATGCTGGCAAACACAGAAGCGTAATATTCATTAAAAGAGCACCAGGCAAAAGCAACTACCACTCGTCTTTGCAACAGAGTCTGCTTACCACATCCGGCAAGCGCTGGTCAAGCCGGATGGATTGTGCAGAGTGGCACGAGCGGCTGCGTCTGCAGAGCCTCCGAGGATTGCAGAGAAGGACTTGACGGGGCGAGCCGTGTGCGGGTTCTAGGTGATGTGCAACACACAGCAGCGTAATAATCATTAAAAAGGCACCAGGCAACAGCAACTACACTCGTCTTTGCAACATAGTCTGCTACCACATCCGGCAACTGGTCAAGCGGATGGTTGCGGAGTGGCTCCGAGCCGCTGCGTCTGCAGGAGCCTCTAGGAATGCTGAGAGGGACTTGACGGAGGCCAGCCGTGTTCCCTGGGTTCTGCTGATGTGCAAACACTGAAGCCAGTAATAATCCATTAAAAGAGCACCAGGCAAAGCAGCTGCACTCGTCTTTGCAGCAGAGTCTGCTTACCACATCCGGCAACTGGTCAAGCCGGATGGTTGCGGAGTGGCACGGGCAGCTGCGTCTGCCGAGCCTCCGAGGAATCTGCGAAGGACTCGACGGGTCGAGCCGTGTGGCGCGGGTTCTGGTGATGTGCAAACACCGAAGCGTAATAATCCGTTAAAGAGCACCAGGCAAAGCAACTACACTCCTCTTTGCAACAGAGTCTGCTCTGCCACATCCGGCAACTGGTGAAGCGGATGGTTGCCTGAATTAACGCGAGCGGCTGCGTCTGCAGAGCCTCCGAGGAGATGCGAGAGGACGCCGACGGGCGAGCCGTGCGCCCCGGGTTCTGCGTGATGTGCACAACCCCGAAGCGTAATAATCATTAAAAGAGCACCAGGCCGAAAGCCGCTACACTCGTCTTTGCAGCACAGTCTAGCTCACCACATCCGGCGACTGGTCAAGCGGATGGTTGCGGCGTGGCTCCAGCCGGCTGCGCTCTTGCAGACCCTCTGAGGAATGCGAAGGACTTGACAGAGCCAGCCGTGTGCCCTGGGTTCTGTTGATGTGCAAACACAGAAGCGTAATATTCGACCAAAAGAGCACCAGGCCGCAGCGACTTCACTCGTCTTTGCAACGCGAGTCTGCTTACCATCATCCGGCAACTGGTCAAGCGGATGGTTGCTGGAGTGCGCGCGAGCGGCTGCGTCCACGCCGAGCCTCCGAGGAATGCGAAGGACTTGACGGGCGAGCCGTGTGCCCCGGGTTCTGGTGATGTGCGGACACAGAAGCGTAATAATCATTAAGGAGCACTTCAGAGCAAAGCAACTGCTCCTCGTCTTTGCCACAGTCACGCTTACCACATCCGGCAACTGGTCAAAGCGGATGGTTGCGGAGTGGCTTACCAGGCCTCTGCGTCTGCAGACCCTCCGAAGGAATGCGAAGGGCTTGACCGGAGCCAGCACGTGTGCCCTGGGTTCTGCTGATGTGCTGACACAGAAGCGTAATATTCATTAAAAGAGCACTACAGGCAAAGCAACTACGCTCGTCTTTACTGCAACGCAGCAGTCTGCTTACCACATCGCTTGGCAAATGGTCAAGCGGATGGTTAGCGGCGATGGCACGAGCGGCTGCGTCTGCAGGAGCCATGCCGAGGGAATGCGAGAGGACTTGACGGGCCAGCCGTGCGCCCTGGGTTCTGCTGATGCGCGGGCGCAGAAGCGTAATATTCATTAAAGAGCACCAGGCAAAGCGGCTTCCCCATCGTCTTTGCAACTGAGTCTGCTTACCACATCCGGCAACTGGTCAAGCGGATGGTTGTGGAGTGGCACGAGCGGCTGCGTCTGCAGAGCCTCCGAGGATTGCGAAGGACTTGACGGGCGAGCCGTGTGCTTCGGGTTCTGGTGATGTGCAAACACAGAAGCGTAATAATCATTAAATGAGCACCAGGCAAAAGCAACTACCTCGTCTTTGGCAGTCTGCTTACCACATCCGGCAACTGGTCAAGCGGATGGTTGCGGAGTGGCACCAGCCCTCTGCGTCTGCAGACCCTCTAAGGAATGCGAAGGACTTGACGAGCCAGCCGTGTTCCCTGGGTTCTGTTGATGTGCAAACACAGAAGCGTAATATTCATTAAAGAGCACCAGAGCAAACAACTACACTCGTCTTTGCAACAGAGTCTGCTTACCACATCCGGCAACTGGTCAAAGCGGATGGTTGTGGAGTGGCACGAGCGGCTGCGTCTGCAGAGCCTCCGAGGAATGCGAAGGACTTGACGGGCGAGCCGTGTGCCCCGGGTTCTGGTGATGTGCAAACACAGAAGCGTAATAATCATTAAAAGAGCACCAGGCAAAGCAACTACACTCGTCTTTGCAACGAGTCTGCTTACCACATCCGGCAACTGGTCAAGCGGATGGTTGTGGAGTGGCACGAGCGGCTGCGTCTGGAAAGGCCTCCGAGGAATGCGAAGGACTTGACGGGCGAGCCGTGTGCCCCGGGTTCTGGTGATGTGCAAACACAGAAGCGTAATATTCATTAAAAGAGCACCAGGCAAAGCAACTACACTCGTCTTTACAACAGTCTGCTTACCACATCCGGCAATGGCTCAAGCGGATGGTTGCGGAGTGGCGAGTCTGCATCTGCAGAGCCTCCGAGGAATGCGAAGGACTTGACGGACCAGCCGTGTGCCCTGGGTTCTGCTGATGTGCAAACACAGAGGCGTAATATCGGTAAAGAGCACCAGGCAAAGCAGCTACACTCGTCTTTACAACAGTCTGCTTACCACATCCGGCAACTGGTCAAGCGGATGGTTGCGGGTGGCACCAGCCTCTGCGTCTGCAGAGCCTCCTGCGAAGGACTTGACGAACCCCAGCCGTGTTCCCTGGGTTCTGTTGATGTGCAAACACAGAAGCGTAATATTCATTAAGAGAGCACCAGGCAAAGCAACTACACTCGTCTTTGCAACAGAGTCTGCTTACCACATCCGGCAACATGTCAAGCGGATGGTTGTGGAGTGGCACGAGCGGCTGCGTCTGCAGAGCCTCCGAGGAATGCGAAGGACTTGACGAGCCAGCCGTGCGCCCTGGGTTCTGCTGATGTGCAAACACAATGCGTAATAATCATTAAAAGAGCACCAGGCAAAGCAGATTAACAGAACCTGGGCTCCCCCTTTATTCATTTAGCCTGATATACGCATGTGGATGTTGTATCCTCTTTTTTTGTTCTTTTGTACATAAATGTTTTATGCCATGTATTATGTTATCAGTGTTACAAAAAAGATTTTTAAATATCTTGTATGAACTTTTATGTGTTGGACTATATTTGGGCTATAAACCGACACACGGCGCGGCTCTGTTTACCAACACGGCCGGAAGGCCGCGCATGCGCAGAATCTATTTCGGCAAAAGCGGCCCGGCTCTCCGTGTTTTCGCCATTGAGTTGTGCGGCGTGCGCTCGTTGTTTACGTTGTAGAGACGCTTCTAGCTTTATTTATGCGTCGTATTTCTTGCCAACGTATGTCGTATGTTATGCCCGACAATTTGAGCTCGCTATCCGAGCCTGAACGGCAGCGGTATCGAGAGAAACTGTTGCGTGAACGGCGTTGCTTTAGACCAGGGGTCTCCAAACCCCGGCCCGCGGGCCAGATCCGGCCCGCGGAGGACTCCTGACCGGCCCGCGGCTGTCCATGGTGCTTCTAATGTGCTCCGGCCCGCGGCCCGCTACCAGCAGGCCCGCTGCTACCAGTGCGGGCAGAAGCGCGCGGAAGAGAGGGGACGGCGCCACGAGCACCGAACATACCGGAAAGAGAGAACACCGCATCGTATTTCTCGCCCGACGCCCAAGCGTAAAAGGCATTTTCTATGCTCGGTTCACCCGGAAACTGACAGTGCGGTGGAAGCGGCGAGTTCGCCGGACCAATCAACCGCATGTCTCTTATCGCCAGATCTCGCTCTCCACGCGTGAATATGCAGAGAGGGTGTGATCACGTGGTAAAAGACCGGGAGTTGACTGGTTCAGCGGGCATGCAGCTTTCAGTGCACTGTCAGGAAAGAATATGTCTGGGGTAAGGAAGGGTCTGGTTGGACAAATCACAAAAGCCGCTGAGGTTGGTGGATTGACAAAGCCAATGCTGCACTGTATGATTCATCAGCAGGCACTCCGTGGGAAATATGTGGATGAAAATAAACCCTGGAGAAGGGGAACAAGAGGGACAAAGGACAAACACAAATCTCCAAACACAGCTAGGTGACTGGAGCTCACCAGTCACCTAGCTGTGTTTGGAGATTTGTGTTTATCCTTTGTCCCCCTTGTTCCTCTTCTCCAGGGATTATTGTCGTCATTCTTGTCCAGCTCGCTTGCAACTTTGCATTTAATTGCACTATAATAAAAATGTGGACGTGTCGTGTGTTTTAAAACCTGTGGTTTCAGCTGTGAATTACATCAGGTCGCATGGGCTCAATCATCGCCAGTGTCGTGAATTCCTTAAAGATGGTGAATTGGAGTTTGTAGACGTGACCTATTACACAGCAGTGCGATGGCTGAGTTGCGGTAAAGTGCTGTCGCGTTTCTTCAACCTTAGAGAAGAAATAAGGAAATTTCTCGCAGACAAGAATTGGCCCGAACCGCTGCTGTCGAACAGTGAGTGACTTTGGAAATGGGCGTTCTGTGTAGACCTGACGGAGCACATGAATAAGGTGAATATGAGGTTGCAAGGCGAGACACGTCTTATTCATGACGTATACATGAATATTAAAGGATTCAAGGTGAAATTACAGTTCTTCGAAAGACAAGTGCAAACCCAGAACTGGGAGCACTTCCCCTGTTGTGCAAAGCTCCGTCCAGACACTGATGCAGAATTCCCCTCATTCTTCGCAATGGAAATCCTCCGAGACCTCAAGAAGCAATTTTTCGAACGGTTTTCTGACCTCGATGGGAGAGTTGAGGAAATACAGATGTTCCAGAATCCATTTAACAGCGATGTGGATGCGCTCCTGAGTCAGTTTCAATCAGAAGTCATTGACTTAAAGTCAAACGACATTCTGAAGGAAAACTACAAGGAAGGAAATGTGAAACAGTTCTACAAATCCTTGGGCTCTGAGCAATTTCCACACCTGAAACAATTTGCTCGCGGGTATGTATCGCTTTTTTGCTCTACATACATTTGTGAGCAGACGTTTTCAAGGATGAAGTACGTAAAATCCAAATACAGAACTAACTTGTTTGATGAACACTTGAAGTCCCTCCTAATTATTGGCTCGTCAAGCTTGCAGCCGCAGTTCAGCGAAATAATGAAGTCGAAGAATCAGCTACACCGCTCACATTAGTCCTGCACTTCATGTCCGGGTAGATGTGTCAAAATTCTGATGCATTTCGGCTCAAATATTGCTTAGTGTTTTGTGGCATATAGTCGTATGTTGTCATCATCAGGTTCACCGTGCTTAGTCTCCTGCTTCATATCTGTAACTACGTTAAAATTCCTTTGCGTTCTCGAGTATATTGTGATATGAGTCATGTGTGATAACTATTGCAGATTGTCATAACAGTTTTACCGTTCTCAATATTTTTTTTATCTGTGCGAATATTCCAGAGTTTCTATGCGCTTTGATTTATGCCTGGTGAGTTTTCTGCGTCACACTTATCATATGTCACAATCACCTATATGCTGAATTTCGAAATAAAGTATATTTATTAATCCACCTTTGAATACTTCTCGTTTTTACTCTAACTTGAGCTCCTCTATTTAAATGCTCATCTGGGCTTATTAATATAGTTTTTACTGATTTATAATATTTATTGGTTTTCCGGCCCTCGAGACTGCGACAGGGCCCCAATCCGGCCCCTTGGTCAAAAAGTTTGGAGACCCCTGCTGTAGAGTATTACAGTACTAACTTTGCTGGTGTGAAGATGGTCATTAACGGGTTTCCAGTAGACGATAGTGTCTCAGTCAGAAAGGCTCAAGATATCCTGCGCGAGGACACTCTCGAAGGTGACCTGGCTATTTGTGCTCCAATTTCACGTTTCTGGCGGACACAATCAAGAGCCTCGAAAGTGCTGGCGAAAATCTGGCTCGGAACATCGGGCTCATTTCGAACGTTCAAGAACAAGTTGACGCCGTCTCCGAAGGCCCCGCAGCTGTACAAGTTCGTTCAAAGCTTCAGTCCGTCTTGAGAAAAAATAGTGGGTTTTCTGTACTCAAAGAAGTGTCGAAGGTCCTCACCGGGGAACACTCCAGAGTACCGGAGGGTGTGGAAGCCTTCAATATTCCTAAGTACAAGTATGTCCCACACACATCAGTTGACGTGGAACGCTCTTTTCAGCGTACAAAGTGGTCCTAAGCGACAAGAGGCAGAGGTTTGAAGCACAGAATATTGAGATGGTGCTTGTTTATTACTGTTTTCATAATTTTTACCATTGTTTCTAGTTAGACTATGTACAGCATGGGACAGATTAGTACCGGTGCGGGCTTGAGTCAACTATTTTTTTCGAATGTTTGACAACTTAAATTGTAAGTAATATTGTCTGTATTTCTTTGAATGGCGGAGGCCCTAAATGCTTTCAAAAGCAGACTGTGAATAAAAACTGATTGTTCCTATAAATGCCTTAGTGCCTTTTATAGACGCCTAAAAGGGGCTTTTTTAGGGCTAAACATCCGGCCTCTAATTATTAGATTTGAATAATCATACGCACACCGCTAGGTATCTTTCTGTATCTTGTGCGGGAATCTTTCTTACGGTTGGTTTGAACCTCACAAGTGCATTGAGTTCAGATGTTAACGCTTTTGAACACTTACACATGATGCCTCTGGCTACTTTCCTTTACCCTGGCGATCCTGTTGAGACCTATTCAATAACGGCCTCCAAAAAAAACTATCGTGATCGGTGTCGTTTGCGTACCACGTGCTATATATAGCCAGGCGGCGCCAGCAGAGTGAGATCCCACCATTATACCCTATCTCGTAACTCGGCAAAATGTGAACGATAAAGCCTGTTTCACATGCAGCGACTGTCGCGAAAAAATCAGCGTGACAGCCGACGCAGCGAGGACGATCGCAATGTTTGGTTTCACATGCTCCAATAACCGCGCGATTTCTGTCGGCGGGGCCGGCTGTTCGGACACGGACGCGACACGTTTGACTTTGCCTAAAATACAACAAAACATCTTAGTAAACACAAATGTTTTACGAATACAATGTGTAAGTAGAAATTTGTAATAATTAAGCATTAAACTAAAAGCTTTCAGGCGTCTAGATTAATTTTCGAATACGCAGCTATCGCGGATGAAAGCTGGCTGATGAACGGCTGGTTGACGAGAAAGCAATCGCACCGAGTCTGCGACAAAATACAAACTTAGTGGAAACCAGTCGCAGAGCCGCTGCGACAGTGCGACTGCGATTTTAAACGCACATATACTGGATATCGCACCGATTTCGGACGAGAATCGCAGCATGTGAAACAGCCTTAAGCCCCACATTGCTTGCCGACGGCTTCGATATGCACTACGTAAATGACCGCAACGCACACATATTTGAGATTTACACAGCGAAAAGCCTGATACTTCTCCGCAGTAAAAGCGCGCTGCGATGATACGTAGTCACGTTCCGATTGGTCCGCGAGGGCCGTGGCTTCCGCCGTACTAGCATGTTATCCGATCACGGCTTCCTGGCCTATCCCGTATTTCTTGCTTCAGAGACTAGGCTAAGTGGCGCCAACAGAGTAATAGCTCATGTTTGAACAATACAGCCGCCGCTCCCAGACATACCCAATTTTTTCTGCTTCAGTCGCTAGATAGCGACAAACCAGACAACATTGCAGGTTGCCTTTTTGGGGGCTGAGTGCTGTAGATCTGGCGTGGAAACAGTCCTGGGGCTCTAATCTTGACACTTGGCGAAAGGGTCGGCGAGGAATTCCACTGCCATGATTGGACGGCGCCAAGGTTAAGCGCGGCGCCGGCCAACCTCGGCTGCCGGATTCCTCTTCCACATTTTCGCCAACTATACAGATTCCTAGCTCTATCTCTCCTGTAGAAGAGCCGCGGTCGTTGGACTTTTACGAGACGATTCTGGACCCCAAAACCCGAGTTTCTTTGTTTGTTGTTCAGCATGGCTTACTGAACGCGCCTACTGATGGCATAAACTACCGTCAAAACACACATTAATATTTTTTCTCGCCATGACTACCGGACGTTAGCAGTGCTTTATTTTCTTACATGTTTTTTGTAGCAGTTGGGGCGTGGAACAAAATTAATGTCACGCGTTATGTTGTTTGGGCATGGAAGATTATGTCCAGAGAGAGTTTAGCAAAAGCGGGGTAGCCATTAGATGACTTTTTTAAGTGACGTATATTTTCAAATTGGGCATTATTTAGGTGTATATCACGTGGTGCGAAAGGTTATTTGATCTGCGAAGGGTGCTACTAGGAGTAGAGCTTGAGTGATTGATCTATGTAGGGCAATCGAAGATTAAATTTAAAAAAAATTAAGCTTGGATCTTGCACATTAACCGGAGAAATAGTTTTCAACGTCCCTGTACCGACTGATAGCAAAAAATAAAAATAACGCTTCAATTCCGATATTATCAAAAGTTTATTTCAAGTAATGTCCACCAGTTTATGGTGTCGAGCTTCTCCTTTTAGTCCTAGAGCACTAAAGAATACAGCTCCCTTGATCCTGCATCATCAAACCTAATAAAACTGACCTTCAGTTCTACTGAATTTTTCGACTCTATCGCCATCGTTATGTTTTCTCTATTCAGCTTTCGATAGGCTTCTCTTTTTTTAAGGACCCATTAGCCCCAACTCTGTTCATGATTTCCATTTTCATTCAGTGTGACAGTGACCTCAATTGAATGTGTTCTGCACTTAATGCTTTTCCAGGAATTCTGTAGATTATCTTTCATATAGAAATATCCCCCGCAAAGAAATATTTAATGACATTTCTGTGCGGCTTAAGTTTGTCTTTTTTTCGGAACCGCCTGAAAGCGTATGCTCCTCGAAAAGCAATTTTCCTCAAGCTTGACCGTGTTTCCTCAACCACAGCTCTTCCCAAATCGTTTTGGGCTAATGTCGAGGCACGTTCATTCCCGTAATGTCTGTCTTTTCCTTATTTTTACTTTATTTTGTACTATCGTTCTACAAATAATAAAATAATCCAGAATATATGCTAACAGGTGCAAACAGTCATGAATAAAGTGGGATTTCTGCTGCATAGAGAAGGATAAATATAACCTCTACGTTTGTATATATAAGTGCGAATTATTTCTAGATATACGCACTCTTCTTAGTGTGTCCTTTTCATTTGTGTTATAAAAATTTTCCAGTCAGCATGGTATTTTAACACTGACTTACTTAAGCGCAGGCGACTCCACTTGAATGTCTGTGAATTAATGACCGAATAGACGGTAGTTGCTTTATCCTTTTTATCGGGCGGCAGTTTGAGCTTGAATGTTTAAATCTCCTCCCCTTCCGTTTTTTCTTGAGGTTGCATCTGTTATTAAAACGACTAACCAATCAATTTTGTGCGCAATATTGTACACCAACCTGGACGTTTTAACCTCCTTCGTGTGACTGCAGTCCTTCTGCCATTCATTCTTCCGTCCTCGTGAGAATGTTCAGTTGCTCCCAGTGAAGTCACTGGATCTTGGAAAGTAGCGCTATTGCCTTCCCGCCTGCTAGCCGGACACAAACGAATACGAACATACAGGCGACGAAACCTCTGAAAGTGACTGGCTGGATAGAATTATTTTTTTAACTCTGTGAAAAGGGCAGCGATGAACTTGGTCACTGTGAGTGATAAAACAATGCACTTCACATTAAACGGGAACAGTCATAACTGACACTTCTCGAAGGGGGCATAGTCTGCCATCCGGCAAAGTGTAAATATGTTTATTCCTTAGCCTACAGAGCAAAACAAAAACCGACAAACAAAAGGGGACGGAGGGAGGGGGTACTCAAAATACGACGAGATGAACGCACAGAGGGGCTGGAATGGCAGTGCATGGGTGACCTCACTCAGATTTGTGTGAGGGGCGCGAAAACGAAGACGACTCGGCCATGGTCACGTCTGATGTAACGGCACGACCTTTGAAAGGGAAACTCCTCCTACTCCAGCCAGGAGCAACCACATGCACTGTAAAAAAAGTTATGTAAAAAAACAGAAATTGTCTGGCAGCTGGCCTGCCAGAAAAATGTCTGTAAAGCTCTGTTCTCTGTTTTTAAAAATTTTTCTGTTATTTAACATACTTTTTTGTTTCTATCTAACATATAATTTCTGTAAAATTACAAGGTCTGTGAAACTCCTTTCACGGAACTTGTGATTTTACAGAAATTATCTGTTAGTGAGAAACAGAAAAAGTATGTTAAATAACAGAAAAATCAAAAACAGAGAACAGAGCTTTACAGAAATTTTCTGGCAGGCCAGCTGCGAGAAAATTTCTGTTTTTTTTTACACAACTCAAATCTTAGAAAAAACGGTTAAAGTACAGGCGAGCTGATGTAAGTTATACTTGATGATTAAAACCTGAGACTGGTTTGAAAAGCGGAAACTCGTGAAGGAAGAAGAGAAAGGGACAGACAACGTCTCAAAACGGAGTCGTTGTCTGTCCCTTTTTCTTCCTCCTTCACGAGTTTCCGTTTTTCAAACCACAGTCTCAGGTTTCAATCATCATGTATAATCAAATCTTAGCACAGAAGATTTCTCTAAAATTACAAGTTCTGTTAAACCAATCCCAGAAAAATAACAACACAGACAATTTATGTAAAATAAAAAGTTCCATCAAATCAGGTAGAGAAATCCGAGGGGTGATAATTGCTATAAAATTACAAGTTTCGTGAAATCAAATGACTGTGAAAGCCCACCTCACTGCTGATATATTGCAACGTGACAGCTGTATTACTAGGCCTCAAAGCTACTGAAGCATGCATTGTAGCAAATGTAATTGGATGTATTTTATTACCTTTGATAGTATGCACGCTTTACTACCTAGATGCCTATGTACACAACTGTCAAATTTATGAATAATTGCAATAACTGTACTTTATCGCGCCGGTTAATAAGCTAAAATGGCAACCATGTATCAGTTAACAGATGGTTGTGAGAGTTTAATTTTACTTGTTTGACGCAGTGCACCAAACAACGAGGGCCAAGTAACAGGGGAGAAGAGACACGCCGCAGGGTTGCTTTTTAGTTTGCCGTTTTTTTAACGCTTCTCTCAGGCTGGGCTGTGTTACGTCTTCTTTTTTGTCCATCCTTGTTTCGTATTATACCTACATTAATCACATATTTTCTGCAGAAGAATGTTTGCACTCAGATAAATTACAATAAAATATTAAAACCTTTATTAAAAGAAAACAAGAAAGCAAATATTAAGCCGGTAGGACGCCTGCATGGCACACGTGTCTTCATGTTTTGAATGTTTAGAAGTCATAATCATGCAACGCTGTCACCAGTGCTGCAACCTTGAGCGTCAATCAATGTTGTTTGGATTTCGTTCGTTGAACCTTGGTGCCTTTTCCTGGGTTTACTGCAACGATGGCTCTGGAGCAAGGATAAAAAAGCCACATTTTGGGTTTTTACGTGCCAAACCAATGACGGGCATCTGGCACGCCGCGAGTGGAGGACTGTGCATTAATCTCGACCGTCGTCTCCGACGTAGTTGCCGCGGAAGCGGGAACCCCTTGGCTGGGTGTGACGTCGCCCGCGTCCTCTATTACAAGGTGATCCGAGTCGCAACTGGGGCTGTTGGTCTCGGCCACGGGGGAGCCGAAAGCGACTGCCGTAGACGCCAGAGAGATAGATTTCGAGTTTTTGGGGCGTCCGGAACGGTCTTGCTTGACGGAGCAACGGGGCAGGGTCACGAGGATGCAGCGGCAAAGTCTATTGTCGGGCAGCCGGGCTCGGGTCATCCCTTCCATCCTTGGATTGCCTGGGGGACTGGGGCACCTCGATGTTGGCAGCTCGCGACGGTGGGCTGGACGGACAGTCCTTGGGCTGCTGCGTGGCAGCGGCGTACGTTTTCCGCTCGGTACAGTGTGTAGTGGCATGGGTGTTGCCGCAAGTCAGGCATGGCGCTGTGCAGCCCTCCGTTACGTGGTCGAAAATGTCGTACCGATCCCAGTGCGGCGTCTTGCAGACGGGTCCAATGTATCCCCTCCTTCCCACATCTGCTGTACGCGCGGCACACGCCATGTTAATATACCATGATCCGATGTCCCTGGACGCTGATGAAGTTCGAAACAGGCTTGGCCATCCCCATTTTTACCACGTGTATGCCGGTCCTGATTTCCGGCGCATCTCGAAAGGTCGCGTGGCTTATGGCTTTCGCTTTGCCATATTGACCGAGGACTTGCCCAATCCCTCCTCCGGAACGTAAGGTGGAAGGTGGTAGACTGAGACATACAGGAGGTGTGACACTGGCTCCAGGGGGACATAGACTTCTCCGAACACAAGGGAACCTCGCGCTACCAAACGTTAAGCGGCGGCCGTGCTACCTTGCACTCCGTGAGGCTGCAAGTACTGAAGGCTCTCTGCTTCGTCGATTTAATTGAAGCTATTCATGATGACATGTACCGGCGTTTCCGACGGTACGTTGAAGTAGATACATTGCGCCTTTGACTGCGTCGGCGACTTGGCGGACGATATCTCCGACGCGCTGGGTCCCGACGTGCTGGGCCCCTCGGGGGAGGGGGGGGGGACGGAGAAGTTGGCTCGGCTGCTGACAATATCAGCCAAAAGGCGTTGCCATGGCAATCACCATTTTGGGCATTTCAAATCTTCGAAGCTTCGAAAGAGTCGTTCCATCCAGTCGCACCAAGATCGCTATGGAGCATTATCGTACTGAAAGCGTTCCTCGACCAATATGAGCGTTTTTGGCACTATACAAGCAATAAACTTATCACGTATATCTATCTCCCCAGATATTTTACAGTAATGTTGCTCTTCCTCCCTATATCAAGCATTGACACCATACCGCCATCACATGCAACGTCAGTGCTTGGAGACATAGAAAACTGTTTTTACTCTCTTGAAAAACGCGAGTAGAACTACATAATGAAATATATTTGGTAGAAAAGCATGTGTAATAAGTTTATTGCATGCTGAGTGCCACAGATGCTTATATTGGCCGAGGAACGCTTCCGGCACGATGATGCTCCATGGCGATCTTGGTACGACTGGTTGGAACGACCCTTTCGAAGCTTCGAAGATTTGAAAGGCCCAAAATGGCAATCGCCATGGCAACCGAGACCAATCAGCCAATCACCTTAAGAGGGTTTGTCCTCTGTATGTTCTTATTTGTGTGTGTCCGGCTAGCAGGTGGTAAGGCAATGGCGCCACTTTTCTCAGATCCAGTGACTTTAGCTCCCACCGGACCTTAGGAGAGGCTGGACCGAGCGCCTTGCATTTGTATACCGCGAATTTTGATTGTTTTACTTCAGTCTGGAGTACAGTACACGATCTGTTTGTTTCCTAATCGGACGTTCCTTTCAGCGCGTTGTCATTTGGACAAAATTATGGCACGAGGCAGTTTTGAACGATAAGGTAAAACTTATTACATTTTGCACAACACCATCTCACAATCATGCCTTTGACAAAAGACAACAGTATTCTTAAAACTTACTTAGCGCACGAAAACGTATCTTTGTTGGGCTGCCTGCTCAAATCGTATTTTAGGTCAATTTTTGTGTAGCCCTTTTAGTAAAATACCCGTTACAACAAGAGTGTCTAAACAACCAAACTGACTTCGTTTTATGTTCCAGATATTCCTTTGTCGAAAAGTATATAATGTTCTGCCTAACAAACCACAGATGTTTCCATAATTTTCCCGTGATTCACGCAGCCGTGGGTGGGTCGTAAAAACACGGGCGCTGGGAACCTTGACATTGCGGAGTAGCCATCCGCTCTCTACTCTGCTTCACCTTACGATGAACCGCAGCTTGCGTGGAGTCACGTGACTCTATGCCATGCGCGTCGCTGCTTTCCTCCCTGAGGTCACGTGACACTCACACGCTATTCCATTGGCTCGGATGGCTCGTAGCGTCCGCTACGGTCTATCGTAAGGTAAAATTTATTATAGATCAGAACAGTTAGGTCCCCAAAGCACCATTTCCAGGAAACTGCAAACAGACGCATCCCGGGGCATAACTGTTTGTTCAGGGGAAGTTGCTTTCGAAAGCCTTTTGTTTTGAAACGATTCGTATAGAAAAACGAGTTCTTACACAACACGGCCCTATTAGAGAGTTTTAGTATTGCGTATAGGAGCAAACGCAAGCGCTCTGCGTTCACATGAATGTTGCGTGCTCGACGCTGCACATGCGCGTCGTCGCTACACCGCAATCCAAGGACGCAGCTTGGGCTCTGCGCACGTGCCGAGTAGAACTCGCAACGCTAACGCAAGCGCAAAGCGATGGCGTTCGCTCGTATTCGCAATACTAAAACTCACTACTATCTCACGCTGTTTCACGACATGACACAACACGTGAGATAGAGTGATATTATCTGACGCTATCTCACGTCTCAAGGCAATTCCGGACTTGCCCTGCAAACGTGGGCTTTGTCTGCGCCTCCCAGTGGGTGACTTAAATGTTGTCTCCATAAACATGTGACCAAAACAAAAACATCAGATTATACTCACAGTATAATTTAAGTTACACTGTGTGTGTACCATACTGTTAAGACCAGCGAAGGTTTAGCGCATTTAATTTTTTTTAATATTCACCGCCGAAGAATATTGTTTTTGATTAAGGAGTTCAATTCAAGGGGCAGTGGAATTAGTTTTTTTTTTTTGCATTCCGCCTGATACTTGTGGGGTTACTCTCTGTCACTTCCAGGATGATGAACAGAAAGTACTTTTGCCTGAGTACGCTCGAGTTTATATTTAAAATAAAACATGAAGCGTATTGTAACTTTAGGTGCCTCTCAACGGTCACACCGTCTTCGAGTCATATGTGCAGTGACGGGCACAATGGGAACGGAAAGATTCCGGTTATGTTCTCCAATACTTTCGCGAACTCCATTTGTTTTTTGGTATTTCGAATATCTTCGCCTTGGGCCAGAACATTTTTTTATGCTTTTCATTGCGTCGGATCACCACTACCAGTCTTCATCGCTGATGTTCGCGTCCGGTAGCCGATCTCAGTCAATTAAGAAAATCCAAGTGTCACGCGTTTTTGCCGTTCGTCAGCGGCGGGAATGGCTTTGTTGACTGCGGGTACATAGCGCCGCAGAAACTCCGTCAGATAAATCTTGTCAACTATAAATGGCCTTTGGCACATCTCATATTTAAACAACACGATTTAAAAAAAGATATATAGCTTTAAACTGAGCAGGTAATTGCACCACTTTCTAACTGACGAATATGCATCAGGTGAGGACGTCACACGTTTGTTCCCATGGCCACCACACGCTGCAGGTATGTAAATAAACCTTTTTTCTTCTTTACGTTCAATGGCGAAATTACAGTATTTCGGGGAAAAAGAGCGTGCTTTTTTTAACATTAATTAAAATAAGCTTCTTAAAAAAAGTAGCTGCATATTTTTAATTGAAAGAATCATTGCACTTTCCCTTTAAGTATAATGTTAGCAAATCGCAAAGCGAGTTAATTAAATTATTTTTTGCTCTTGTCTCACCGGACAGCTTTGCGAGGACAAGCTATTTAGGAATATTAATAAGTTTTGCCGGCTTCTCTGGGGTTTTTAAACATGTGATACGTTCCGGTAGGTTTCTTTGATCTATGCATAATGCCCGTGCATATGAACTGGGCACGCTGCAGAAGTTGCTCAGTGCTTCACTTGCTCATTGGAACGGCTAGTGCTATAGCGCGAACCCCAGCGCCGAAATCGTGCTTCCCCGAAACAAGCTCGAGGGGTAGCATCAGGCGCAATCTACCAGATTTCTTGAGCGCTTTCTTCTCACTAGGAGGTTTCTCGCACAGACTTACTCCCTCAGCAGGCGCTTAAAGGAGTGTTAGCATTTCTGCCTCGCGAAGGTCAGGCTCGTAAAGGACGCAAGGCGCGCCGAGATTAGGATCTGTGAAGTACGTTCCCAAATGGTAGGTATCGAATTTCGTATCGACGGGTTCCTACGTAATGGAGGTTCATTCCGGCCCAGCATTGATGTCACTTTCTTTCCTCTTTCCCTCCCCCACATTCGGTATGAAGCATCGCAGCAGGAGGAGTGGCGGCGCAAATTTAATTGGCAGTTGCGTCACCGTGAGACTAAAAAGGAAAGAAAAATGACGTCCCGTGAATTATAAAGTGCCTACTTTTAATCTCTCCAGGCTCTTTGAATTCGAGAATCACTTTAGCTTCTTTTTTAAAGCAGTACAGATTCTAATAAGATTTGAACGTTTTTTTCGGTTCAAGCTTTACAAAAAATAAATTAAAGCGTTAAATGGTGCTCGCAGATGTTGCAGCTCGAATCCCCGGATTCAGATGAAAAAGAATATACTCACGGGCAGCCAGAGCCATGACAAAAAAGTTGGATGTGTCGTTTGAGTAATACTTTTAGCATAGGGTGCAGCGATAAATATTTCACAATTTGTATAGCGTTCTTCACGCGTAATTCAAATAGCAAAAAAAGTAGAGATATCGGACTTCCGTTCAAAATCGATAGAGCCGCTTCATGCCCAGCACCCGCGGTTTCATGGACAAATCGGATATAACCCTCCCATTTTCTTCGTAACATTTGAAGAATGCGTTAGCGCCAATTGGTCCGAACTAGTCATTAGATTCTGCTAGCCGGACACAAATATATACTTACATAGAGACGATCACACCTCGCAACATGATTGGTTGGTTGGTTTGAGTTCCCATGGCAATCGTCATTTTGATTCACTCAACTCTTCGAAGCTTAGAAAGGGTAGTTCTGAACAAGTCTCGCCAAGATCGCTGTGGAGCATTATTGTACTGAAAGCGTTCCTCGCCAATATAAGCGTCCTTGTCACTGTGTATGTAATTAACTTAGCAATTAAGCTCATCTCTGCAGATCTCTTACAGTGGTAGTGTTGTTCTTGGTTATTTCAAGAGAGAAAAAAATGTCTATACCGTCAAGCACCGACGTTGCGCGTGCTGGTGCTACGTAGATGTGCGCTGGTTTCGCCGGTGTGTAGATCACAAAATCTTGGAATTCAAGAACTTGCTTTATAAAGCAACCTTTCACCTGGAATTTCAATCGGCTCACCAAGAATGGAGAGGTGAAGGAGAAACTACTAATTTCATGAACCAAAATGGCGACCATACGAGGAGCTTGGCGCTGCTTTTCCATGAGTCAGTGACTTAAACTCAAACCAGAGCGTACAAAAAAACAAACAAAAAAAACAGGTTTTTTAACGAACTTTCGGAACTTAAAAAAGTTCCGAAACGAAGCTAGTCACCAATTCAAGCTATGCTCCCCACCTTTGGCAAAACGTTTTCAGAGATAGTCAGCCCAACGCTAACTTGCTTTTCGCTGGTGTATCTGCGCCGGTGCAGAGCGGATTTTGGAGCCGGTGACGAAATTTACTCGTCGTTGTCCGTATGAAGTATGTAGTGAACAGACTGATTTATTAAAACATATTAATTAAAGAAAATAACAATAATATACACTTTTTACTTTCACTCCAAGTCATTTGTAAAACGTTGTCAAGAGGAATAGGTGATCAGAAGAGGTGTCGGAAACTCGCCCTTCGGCCGTAATCTAAGAGCGTGTCCAGCACCCCTTCCTGTCTTGGTTAGTCATTCAGGCTTGGTTCAGTCGCCGGTGCTTGACGGCCTGAGCCGCTGCGGTAGTTGCTGGAAAGCTTCTCTTCTGTCAAGCCCGGTAAATCGGCAGCCCCAACAATGTGTCTTGTATTTGCCGTTTCGCCCGACTTTATCGGTATTCATCAATAAAGATAGGCACGATCTTGTCCTTCATGTTCGCTTAGAAACGGAGCAACTTTCGTTCAAGCAAACGGGGGATCAAAGCTCCTCCCTAGTCTGCATCGCAATATGGTGGCTACGAATCGAGTGTATCGAACTGAGAAAGGCTTAACGAGGACGCCAGTATACACCTTTCCAAAAAACGCTCCTAGGCCGCCGCCATGTTGCTGATGCTGATGCGGCTGGTGCGACTCGCGCGCCCTCTATCAGCTAGAAATTTTCTGCCACTCTCTTGGAGCTGTGAAGACCCGCTCAGCGCGGTTCTCTACCTGTGTTTTTGCGGTTTTGCATTCGACGTTTTCTCGCCCCTCTTGAAAGTATCCACTTAATTTTTTTTATGCGTGCTGCGTACCCTTTCTGTGTTATCTTCCATTGTGCGAAATAAGGCTGGTAAGTGCCTGCCATTCAAGCTTTTCTGCTTGACATTCACGGGAAACGAAGGAGGTGAAGGACGTCGAACGACCCTCGACGCGATTTTGCGAACATTGTTCTCCCCCTCCCAGAGATAATCCGCGTAGAATCCTCAGTCATCTCCAAAAATAGTTGTCCGGGTTGGGGTGGGAAACGGGTCAGTCGCGTTCGTTCCTTTGACTTGGTGCTGTTGTGAAAAAGGAAGCTCTCCACGAAACGTGCCCCAAAACGAAGTCATCTTGGATTCCGTCCGATCGTCAAGATGTGACTGTTGTCGACTGTGACTGTGTTATTTGAGATCTTTCTCAAATAAATTCTTTTCGGATAACGCTGCATCGTGTGGTACGTACAATATATTGTTCGAATGTTAACACTTTCTAAATTGTATGTCTGTGTCCTGTTCATCGCTAAACACGTTATTTGTGAGCGTGACAAATGCATGCCTTTCGGCTCTCTTCTGTTGTAATTTATTTTGGACAGCTAAGCGCTTTGTCGTTTGTCAATCGGCGAATCGCGCGGAGCCGTCAAAACTTATCGTAAAAAAACACAAAAACTAGAACTATACATTCAAGTCGCATTCGTTCTGTCGCGCGCGTACCCAACAAAAATAGTAAATAGATTTTTTTTTCTTCTTTCAAATGTGGTACAATGCTTTCTCAATGACCTCGGGAAAATGCATGCACCATGAAACACAAAATACAGCGGGAAAAGATGAGAATTTATCCGCCAGCAGTGTTTAAAACTGCGCCTACGCAGGCTGCGCCTATCGAAATCACAGCTCCACTCGGTTAGGGTTAGCAGGGACGCCGGTGAGAGCCTAGCCTCAAACCCAGTGACTGGGCTCGAAAACGGTTTGCTGCCCCTGGGATCGAGTCTTTTTTGGAAAGGTGTATACTATGAATCTTGTCGGCCTTGACGCGGAACGCTGCCGCGATTCACCTGAAAAGAGCTAGCATAGTTTACGGACTGGCAAATACTTCGCACCGCTGGCAGCTCTCCCAGGCCTGCCAAGCAGCTAGAGCAAGAGCGCCGACGCAGTAAACCGCTTCACACGCATCCAAACAAGTCTGGTTTCGGAGCGAGAGCTGTATCAAATAAAAACATAACACGAGCTTTTTACCAACTGTATTTATTGCTGAAGCTGGATTCCCGCGCATGGACAGAAACGCGTTTCTAGCGCAGTCACTCAGTCTTCTCGTTTTCAACACTGCGATGTTAAAAAGAGGCAACCGAAACCCGGCCACTGCGCGCAAGTCACGTCTCACCTTTGCAATTCCCTCGGCACATTTCCTTCGTTAGCTCCGCACATCGAGGGGAGTGGTAAACTATTCGCGAAACCAAAAAAGTTTCCGAAAGAGCTCATTCAAAGCAGCTATACTGGGCTCATCGCACAATTCAGAAAATATCGCGAAGTGTGAAAGACGTTTAAATAGCTAGCCACCAGATGGCAAGCACGAACAGAGTAATGGCAAACGTCTATGCTACGCGGCTCTAGGTACCGTCCAATACATCAGCCACAGAAAATGCTTCGCTTTACTCATGCGATTTAGACATCGTTATTTTATACACTGTCGTTATATGCAAACACATACACTTTCCGTGCCCCTACATACGATGCTCTACAGCTCGCACACAGCGCGGACATCCACATCCACAGTACATACAAACATCACCAAGAACACACACTTCCCCCATTCGCTGACTCCGCCCGGGGGGGGGGGGGGGAGGGGTGTGAAGAGAAGCGTTTGGGAAGAGGTTGAAATGTGGACTGGCTCAAGGGTTTATAGGGCGAGAGAAATGAGAGTGTGTTTGAATTGGTCGTCAGTCGGCTTATTCATTCATATTTGTTAATGAAATTTTTAATTAGTGAAAATAGAAATATGGTTCCAATTAGAAACTTGCTGAGCGTTATCGAAAACCACTAAATGAACTCGTTTTCGAAGGATATAAAGCAAGGTCAACATTTTACGGCGTTCCAAGAAGCTCTCACTTTGGACGAGTTTCTAGGTTTCGGTTTCTTATCGGAGTGCCTCTCTGCGCCCACGATCCCCAGTGGCTGAGACGCGCGCATCACGACTGGCCTCTATACGTTCTCTCCCTCCTGCAAGGAAGGCGAGGGGTGGCTTCGTGCCGCCGCGGCCCGCGACCACCACCGGGTACCAGGACCGCGGACGGACAAATGTGCTCCGATAAGAAACCGAAACCTTGAAACGCGTCCGAAGTGAGCACTTCTTAGAACGCCGTAAAACGCTGCCCCTGCTTTATATCCTTCGAAAACGAGTTGATTTATTGGTTTTCGATGACGCTCAGCAAGTTTCTAATTGGAACCATATTTCTATTTTCACTAATTAAAATGTTCATTAACAAATTTGAATTAATTAGCCGACTGATCGTTAAAAGTAATCCCCTGTAAAATGTCCCCCTGGCGGTGCAACTCATCTGCACAAACAATATAAGTGTAGCTTTCGCGGCTTTTTTTTTTAAACAAATCTGTCACACTTTGAGAGAAGCACCGTGTTTCTATATATGTATATATATTATATATATTCGGTACTGCGTTGTGCCCGTTAAAGATCCCAAGCAAGCGGTTGTACTGCACTGGCTAAATTTCTCATCTACAGCTGTGAGAGGAGTTGCCCGTTAAGGCAGACTAGTTCTAGGCTGTATGAACATAAACACACCCCAATAACAATAAAGAAGTATATACGCATATATAAGAAAAAGACTGTTCGTAGGACGACGAAAAGTGTATAAGAGAGTAAACGTACTTCGAAACTTTTAGTGGAGTTTTATGACATATTGGGCGACGTTTCGGCCTTCATCATGCCTTCTTGATGACCAATATACATATATCTTGGCCGGTTGTTGTGCCGAGTGACTCTGGCGAATCCACAGAGCGACATGGATCACGCGGAGCACTCGGTGTTCCGAAGTCATCACTTTCTGACCGATGGTCATTGCATTATTTTTACGGTTAGCCTTATACGTATGAGCTCATACATTTGGGATCAGCGAGATCACTATAAAGTGCACATTTGAAATTGAAGCGCGCTTCGAGCTCTGCCCAACAATCCAAGGTTCAATTAAATTGAAATAAATGGGACGACCCCGGTATCGTTTCAAGAAAGGGACTGAACGGCCTAATGTACTTAAAGGCAGACGTACAACCTCGGTTTTCTGCAGGGAAGATAATCCTCTTAGCATTCCACTCTTCTAAGCTACGAGGGGCGCCAAGTTCAGGCAAGGTAAAACGTCGAGAGGTTATAGGAAAGAGGAGTTGGGCAAAAGTGGAAGCGCGAAGTGTACGTTGGCCTTTAAACAACATGTGTTCTTTAGCAGTGAGGGAGATGTAGATTCCGATCGGTTAAGTACGAAGATCAAAACGAAAGAACTAGAACGGTGACAGGAAGGTTTTGTGGGCTCGGCTGCAAGCCGACTGTCGACTAAAAATTATCCGTCAATAACAGAATACAAGTTGACCCAGCACCACATCGATCGTTCTGTCTGATTTCTTGAATTCTAATATTTCAAAATAAGTATGCGTACGTGCTTTCTTTTCGTCATATCTTCAAGCCTGTTCAGCCCTTCCACGAGAGCCAATCGCTCTCGGGGAGGGGAGAACAAGGCATTGCAGACGACAGTTGCATTTGCCCTTATACGATAGGTGCTACCTTTCAGACCAGCGTTCCAACATGACTATCCGCAGGTCGATCGACTGCACCATAATAGCTCAAGTTGTTTTAATAAACTTTTTAATGGAAAGGAGAATGCCAACCCGTGACCGTATGCATAATTGTTGCCGCGTTCGATTTACCTATACCTTCTGCACCAGTGCAGAAAGGTGTAGGGCGGCGTACTTCCGGTCGTATATAACTACACATACCGGAAGTAGACTGCCCTACACTTTTCTGCACTGCTGCAGGAGGTGTAAGTAAATCGAACGCAGCTCGTGACTCACAGTTCCACCAATGGTGCACGAAACATTTGTAGACATTGATGACGATTCCAGACTTCGTTGTCGATGTTCATCGCCATGGCAAAGGTGGTGACTCACAAATATTTAAAACCACGTTTATCGTCTGATGGCACTCAGTGACAGGAGACAGACCCAAACGCAGCGCAAAGGACGCTCAGGCGCCAGACAAGATAACCTGCCTGACTTGAGGCACAAAGTTGGGGAGACGGCCATTTTAGTTATTTGTACGTAACACTGTTGGTACTGCTCTGAATCTTCGGTGTTTCTAACGGCTTCGTTTGCTCGTTCGACAAAATTAGCGCTAAAGGCGTCAGTGCAACCGAGGAGGTCTGTGTGTTTGAACTGGGCGAGTGAATTACAGGAAGCCTTCGTTGCCACTGACGATCAATCAGCTCAATGGTGTTTACTAAAGAAAGACAAAGAACGTGTGCGATGTTTCCGAAACGCAAAACCGAATTCAGATGAGGCGGGAGGGAGGAACTTTCAGCTCGTCTGCCTGGAGAAGGAAAAAATCATCTCGTTCCTCCCTTTTTCCCATGTCCGCTTGATTGCGGGTCAGTTGAACCGAAGAAAACGCGCCGTTGCTCATTTTTTCTTTTTTTCTTCTTCTTAGAGTTTGGGGGCTCATTGCCGGACCTACTGACTGCTTGAATCCTCACCTGCATGGCCGGTGTTATAAGCGTGTTGGTTCTGATCCGTCGAAGCACTATGCTGTCTCCCTTGTTGTACGGGTCCGGGACGAGGTCTTGCCTTCCTTGCGGTATTAGTTCCTTAGAGCTTCACGCCTGCGATTCCTTTGCATAGACAAGAACGATGTCCGGGATAAAATGAGGTTCTTTAAGATGTATTTTCAAGGCTTTCGCCCTGTTGTTCTTGGCCTGGATTGATAGGACGCAACTCAAATGCCGTTCTGGCCACATCGTGGGCCGCCTCATTGCCTGAGATGCCGGAATGGCCTGGGATCCAACACATACTCAGACGGCTACATTCTGCCTAAAGTTCACGAGGGTCCATAGCGTTGTGTGGTTGACCGTGTCAAACTTTTCGCACAACGAGTATACGTCTCAGCTGTCCATGAAGAGCCATACGTGGAGTCATGGATTCCGGTGAACGTTGGCGGACTCGGCTACGTGATGAGCCTCCGCCGCCAGGGTTGTCAGTTCAGCTTCCTTGGGATGTATACGGGCCATAGGGTGGTCTTGTTTGTGACTCTCCGGTGTAGAGGATGCGTCACGCGAGTGACCATCCACATTCCGTGTAAGTCGTTTCGTCTGTGTAGACGTACAGTACAGGCTCGTCTGGTCCCGCTCGGCTTCCCTCACGATGCCTTGGTGTTGCATTGTGTGGTACCGTTGTATGTCGAGGTGTTGCGCCCCTACGTGTTTTTGCGGGCGGGGCTTACTCCGTGAACTGCACGTTGTTCAGCTGCACCCTCGGCTGTTGGGAGCGGAGGAAGGCAGCTTATAACAAATCAGATGTACTTGAGTGTGGCTCGTCCTGGCACGCTGGTATTCAGTCTGTCCGGTTGGGCTGCCTTGCCCATGTTTGCCATGTCCTTGAGCGTGTTGTGCTGAGCATACGTACGCAAGTCTTCCACCCTTCGCTATACTCGCCTCAAAGCCATTGATTCGTCTCATGGCTATATAACCTGAATGGCAAGGTGTTTTAGGGGAAGGTCTCTGGAAAGGGCAAGCGAAGCCGGCACACGGTGTCAGTGGCAACGTTCTATCACTTTGCCTTTCTCTTCCACGTTTTGATATCTTCATAGTTTTCTCGCCTCAGTCTCGGGTAAATTAAATAAATGGTAAAACTACACCAGCTCGCCTGCGCTTTCACCGTTAGTTCGTTAAACGAAGCAGTTGTTTGGTTGCCCTTCTCCATGTACACAAATGGCGCACACCGCATTCGCGTATGACGAGAGCTAGATTTTTGCTTTGGCTTGGGTCCACAATTTTTTCAGAGGAAGTTGATGAACTTTCATTTGTTATACAAAAAAGCTGCCCATAGCCCTCCATAAAAAGTACTTTGCTCACCAACTTCGCTTACCTGGGTCGGTTTGTTCTCTCCCGGTGGTTAACTCACCCAAAAGAGGAATTTTGATGTCACGTGATCACCTCCGTAGGATAAGACACTAAAGATACTTAGCTTTACAAAGAAATGACTGTCTTAAGTCCGTTTTTGCTTCAACTATTAGAAGCACAAGTTCGCGCAGAAAAAAGAAAATGAAAATGTTTGAAATATAGACGAAATCCACCGCGTATTCAAGTACTTTGTGAGCGACAGGTTAAGATATTTTTGGAAAATATTGTGTTTAGCGAGAATTCAAAACGAGACGCGAGGCTTACATCTGCTGAGCGGAATCGGTTGGAACGCTAAGTACTCTATGCCCACGAAGCTGATCACGTGACCTCAAATATACCTCTTGCGAGTGAGTGTACCGCCGGGAGAGTTACCCGCATTGATTGGCAAACCGGCGCCGGACGCATCCTAAACTTCTGCTTTCTCAGGGTAATAACGAGGCCATAGCCTGAAACACGGCCTTTTGTGCCGAAGTTCTGGTAACAGCTGCGCTTTCCTATCCCTAACCGCTTTCTGTGTGCTTGGGGGATTGGGTTCACGGACTTTCTATGCAAGAGCACACAGAGGCCTGGACAAAAGGATTCGGTTTGAGCCGAAGTGAGGCGGCCATGGACGCTCCAAGAAAGTTTGGTCCTTTTCTGCCCGTTCTTGGCGTGATGCTGTTATCTCGTATACTTTAACACATAATGGTGTTTTCAGGAATGGCATTCCCCAAATATACAGCTCTTTGAGACGAAGTGACGGATCACCACCAATCCGGATTGCATTCGTTAAAGCTGAAAATCAATATCTTGAAACTTTCTACACTGCGGCAAGTGAAGCTACGCTGCGTTACTAGCACGAACACTTCACACTCCTTTCCAGTCACTCGTTGCAATTTCAAAGCGCTCGTGAACAAATCTGTATCTAAGGGAGCCTTGAAACAACATTTGGTTCGAATTTTACTGACTGTATATTGCGGAGTGAGACAGACTGGGATTAACGCATGAGGGAAAGGAATCGGATACGTAAATTCATCAATAAAACTTAAAAAAAATATATATATATATATATGTATTATTTTTAGTTTCTTTGACTGTTGGATTTCTCGGGCACAAATAGTTCCAGGATCCTGACAGCCGAATTTGGCTTACAAACTGGACACCAGAGCTGCTTCACCTGTCGGTTTGTGCACGGTAACAATAAGTTGGTCGGCGGACATTCGGGTTCGCTTCAACACTCAGTTACGTTTGGACATAAGGTTAAGTCTGGCGCCATGGTAACACCACGTGCCCTGAACCTTTCTAACCGAGGTCCGTGACTGTGATGAACATTGTCAGCACTAGCCAGCAAAAGAGAAAACTTTCTGCTGATTTTCCGAGTTAGATTTTTTATTATTATTATCGTTTTCCGACTAACTAGCCAATATGAAAACCTATAAGTTTCAGGGTTCTTTTCATGAGAACACTTTCGTTTATTCATTGACACTTCCGTATTTCAGTTTATTCCAGGAGCTTTCGTCTCCCGGAGACGAAAGTCACATCTTTTTCGGTCCATTTTGAATTTTATACCCAGATATAATATTAGCCGAGTTTTTGCCCCATATATTACGAACGCGACGTGAAGGTAATTACCAATGTTCTGTTCTGGATACTAACGTTCATTTGAGTTAATGTAATTGAGAGCAAAAGGCTGGATCAAAATGGGACAGAACAAGGAAGGGTGATTTCCATTTCTTATTTTGCAGAAAGCGTAGAACAGCGCTTAAGGACTTCGGCATCGCTTATCCAACCAATGATATCATTTCTGCGAAGCCAGGATCGTTAGCTGCTAGTAGTATTTCTAACTTAAAGTTTTAGCTTTTTTTAATACATTTTGTTTGTGTATATTTGAATGAAGCGATGAGGGCCAAGATACACATCGGCACTTTCTCCCTCATCACACTTTTTCCTCCTCTTCCATTTTCAAACCACGCCGAAAACTGTTTCCCGCTCAGATGATATTAATTGAGATCCCATGTAATCGGTTGAAAGCGCCCTGCCTGCCCAGAGATATCGTCGTTTCAGTCTTGACATATTTCAGTGTGCTTCCGACAGCGAATATTACTTCCTATTGAGGAAAATGCTTCCCTAGTTTTGAACTCCCAGACAATGCTTCGAACGTTACGTTTGGATGTGTCATCGAACTTGTTTTCAACTAAGAATAGGTAACCGTAATTCTAAGCATCGCAACACAACCTTGCGAATATTAGGGGCGCCTCAGAAATCGACCGAGCACTCTTCTTTTGCTCTGAGCAGGTGTTCCTTTCCTTTTCGTTTTCAAGTTCACTTTAAGACGCTGCAAATTAGAGTCCTTATCACACCTACATCAAAGGGGAAGCAGCGTTGTTTTTTAAAGTGAATATGTGGCTTAAGAAGCAGGTACGTTTGTCCCCCCCCCCCCCCCACACAAAAAAGATAACAAGACAACATCTGAAAGATGAAAAACGCGAGCTAAACGCTGGATTTACCGCGCGAAAGTCAGAAACACGCCTTCGTAGCTAGGAGTGTTAAGATTTCCGTGAAGTAAATTACCCTAGTGAGGCTCACGCTTCGAAATCATTTGCCATGACTTTTCACAATTTGGAATGTTCGCACTATTTTCGTTTTGCTTCTTCGGAGGTGTACGTTATAGATGCTGTGGATATACGTGAGAACGGGTCTTTATTCACACGCTGCTCTGGTGTCAGAAATGTCTGTAATAGTGTATATATAGATTGTGCAATGGATAACTTGCCCAGGTATTTTTACACACAGGCGATGAAGATCTGTTGAACTCTGAATTTTTAATTAATTATTGTTCAAATACTGTCATCACTTCAAACAAATCAAGAAATCGACCTGGTAAAAATATAATGATTTTTATGTGTCACTTTACAGTTCTACACGAGCGGCCGGAAATGAACGAGGGTTTTAGGCATGTTCGTACCTCAGATGTAAACAAATTACGGAGTGTGTTCGGAATGTAGAATGAATATATCACCAAAGGATTAACGCGTGCATGTTGTGATAACCATGTTAGCGAAAATAACTGACGTCTTTGCGATTAACGTTTTGTTATTTGGTCATCTTGGGCTGTTAATTGCATCATGACAACACGCCTCGAATACTTCAAAGATGCTCTAAAATTTGATAGCCATAACCTGTTAGTGTATACTCGATTAAATGCCACGATTATTTCTTGTAAGACTGAGTATGGCAAGCATGCTTGTTCCTAGCAAAGTGGTGTGAGTACCAAAAAACGAGAGAATAAAGCATTCAACAGATAAAACTGTTTGAAACTATACATTTTTATTTTATAATACAGGCAGTCATACGCACTCAGCCCGAGATAAATGCATAACTTAGTTAAATATATTTCCTCGGGCCTGCACAAGGTTTAGAAGTGACAAAATATATGTTAAGAAGTAATCACAGTCTTGCAGAAGGGGCCTGACATTCACAAACAGGCGGCTGTTTTACCCGTGATGCTCGGTGTCAAAGAGGGCCTTCTTCGCGGTACAGATTCCCCGGGCACCGGTGATGATAGCTGCTCCGGCCTCTAGTTCGCAGTGGTTGCTGCCAGAACATTTGTCTTGGAAGAGAGGGACACACTGCTCTCCTGGGCACTGCATACGACGATTGAAGGAAAAGCATGTTCACCTTTGACGTTTATGATCTGGGACTTCGTTAGCGGGGCGCTTTGACGCCTTTCGACTGAGTTGCAGCTGGCAGCTTGCTGCAGTGCAACGTGTCAACCTAAAACTGCGAATGTACAGTCAGAGAGCTTGAGAAGCGCAGGTCGTGGCATATTATGTTTACACGTCCAGCTTCGGTATGCCGAGCGCAAGTTCGTCTCCTTCTTGAACAAGAGTTGCGGTGGCGTCAAACACCGAGCTCTGCTTGGCTCCGATTGGAATTATAGTGGGTAAGACCTCAAGGCAACAAGCATTGCAGGTTTAGCCACTATCCCCCCATCAGAGCCAATCAGAGCTCGGTGATCTGACGTCAGTACAACCCTTGCACAAGAAGCAGACGAACTTAAGCTCCACGCATTGGTGATTGGTCGTGCTTTTTGGCTAATGCCGCACTCTCATTCGCTGAGGAGCGATACTAGCATGCTCGGTACACGCCGCGTCCTGCGTTTCTTAAACTGTCAGTAACTGTGTGCGAAAGTTGATATCTGGGCGTCTGCTGGTATGCAGCATTTACGCCCTTAATCAGCTATAGATGCAGCCGTGCGAATACGTCTTCAAAATTGTGATTAGCTAAACTGAACAAAAAATAACGTTCAGCGATCAATCGGATTTATGCGATGGAAATAGGTTAGCAGGCTTTTTTGGTAACCCCATTTTAACACACTTCCATATGCTTAAGACCCCTTGCCTTTCGTTTATCACTGCTTTATTTTCTTCTTCTAATGCCTTTCCTCTTTGCTTTCTGCTGCACGCTTCCGTCGCTTTGCCTCTGCGGCAGCAGCCAAACAACGCTTACGCTTTTCCACTGTCTCGGCCTGACGTCGCCGACGCGTGGTCTCGGCTTTCTTCCGTCATCGCTCTTGGATACGGTCAGCCATAACACTCGCGGAAAGAACCACGTTCAAAGCGGCGCGGCGCCTGCTCGTCTCTGGCTCCGCGTCAGCTGTGCGACGCTCGCATTGTTCCGAAGCTCTGACGTCAGCATGCATCACGCCTCTCCCCGCCTCCGACCAATACCTGCTAGGTAACAAAGCCGTAGCGCTGAATCAGATGGCGTGATCAGTGAAAGCCAATGCTGGACACAGATTGTAAACCAGTGCTGCGTTAGCGCTCGTGTTTGACTCAAGTTTGGGCCGCACATTGACGCAGTCGTCGTGTCCAATTTGTGCCCAGCGTTGGCCTTCTCTGATGACGCCATCTTATTCAGAACTACGGTTTTGTTATCTAGGAGGTGTTGCGCCGACACGATACCACCTCACGATCCCACTCTCCGCACGACGTCCTCCATGGCGCTGACAAACGGACGCACGTACTGACACCGGCGGGTTTTCGTGAAAACGAGTGTTCTATTGTTAACGCGTTAAAACGGACACCCGGAAGTGAAGTGTTTTTAGGAGACAGTAAAAATGTGAGGTTCTTTGCTGTGTCCCGTAAACGAAATGCGGATACCGACGATGCGCTGCACACTGATATAAATAAATAATAATACTTTATTAGCATATATTTGAGGAGATCCAGGCCTGCAAGGGCCGTAGATGCAGAGTGCCCATACCAAAAGGCCTGCGGGCCCAGCCTGGGTCCTATTGTTCATAGTTGTTCACGGGTCAGTTCGTGTGTCAACACTGGCGCTGCACTACGTAGTCCGTTGGGTAATGCCGCATTTAAATTTAACGTATTAACCTTCCACAACATTTAACGGACGATGATCATGGGACACTGTAGCGTCACGTGACGCCATAACACCACGTGACAGTGTAACGTTACGTGTCACCATGACGCCACGTGGCACTAGCTTCCCACTAAATTTAGCGTAGAATTTCCTCGCTAAATTTGGTGGGAAAATCCGCCCGCTCAATTCAGCTGATAAATGTTTTCGCTAACTTTGGCGGGCCACGATGCACACGAAACACACACGGGATCCACTGCGGTACTTTGCCAATGACGGCTATCCAAGTAAAACGTTGCCTGCGCTATAAATATTAAACATACGTGACATATTCAGTGCGTTCTAATGATGCCCAGCAAGTGGGTTTGTTGCATCTAGAAGAAGATGCAGATAATATAGAGTTTTAGAATAGACGGCGCTAACACTTTGGGTACCCTAGACAGCTTGGAACGTCCCAATGCGCAAGTGCAGAAGTTCTACGCATGCGCGGTGTGAAGTCCTAGCTGTTTGGGGGCCCAACGCGTTGGGTCCCCCTACTCTAAAAACTCTCTATTGACAGATTCTTCTCTTTCCCTTTTACCTTGTAGCAGACGTCGCAGCAGTTACAAGCGTCCTTGTGGGTTCCGCATTTGCAGTCCGGTTTCTTGCAGGCCGCTACGTCACATTTTGAGCTATCGCACTTGACAGGACTGGTGGCGAAAGCACTGCATTTCAAAAAGAAGAAAACAACAACATCCATGTTATAATACCTGGTAATGTTTACTGTAAATATTTCTAATTACGTAAGAACCATACACTTTTATATTCATTATTTCAGCAAAAGATCCGGATAAACACTGTATAATTACAATAATTCCTTTTGCACTATTGGTTCTGAATGCTGTCCTGATTTTGCGGTACAGGTGAGACGGTTTGGCAAGATGCCACTATTTTGTATACTTTAATAGCTATCTGAAATGTTGAGTTTACTCAAAACAAAGTCTATGCTGAGGCATTTACATAACTTCTCATCACTTATAGTTTTAAAGTTAAAGAAAAAATTAACATAGCAGAAGTTACCGATGGCAATCTCTTGACTGATAAAAGCATATACTGTTATCAAAACAGGAGTGGCTTCCTAAATAAAGGCAATACCACGCGACGTCTTCACAAGTTTGCTTCAGCATTGATCTAGCGCTTCCGTTATATCGGGCGATACTTTAATTTTTCTATTTTAAATTATATAATATTCCTTCGATTCTGTCCAGGACCTCGACATTTCTTGCAAGCGAAAGGACGCCGAAAACTTACGATGTTAAAAGAGTAATAGTGACTCGAAAAGCTCTGACCGACCTCACATAAGCGAGCATTTTGTGCTCTTTTCTTAAATGAAAGACCTTTCTTCAATATAAGTTATTTGAGAGAGCGTACTGATTTTGTAGTATCATTTTATAAATACAAAAGTAAAATCAGACACACGCTTGTGCACAACGGGATATTTTACGCGTAGTAGAAATTGAAAGTGACACTTTCGTGATGCGCCTATAAGTGTCGCAACGACCAATGCGTTTGTTACATGGGTGAAACCTTTTGTGTACATATCCTCTGTGAATTTTGCTTCTTTTGTCATTTTGTAATTATACGTTAGGGATTACAAATCACTGACGTATGAATGATAGTTGTGTCTGTATGTGCATTATCTAGCTAGGGTTTATGATTTTAACCCGTTTTGTAATTTTTTTTATTTCTTGTAAATATTATATTTATCTGAGGACAGATCAATCCAATGTTTAAACTGGTAAAATATTTTCTACAATATTCTGTAAAAAGTGTGCATGTTTGCTGCTACGTAGATCATATGTATGTTGTTTATTTTCTTTGCGTACATATGGCAGCTAATGCAAGTTGTGCTGTTATGAACTGTAGGGGTTATGTCAGGCAGAAATGCTTTTTGTGTCTACCTCCCTAGCGGGCTTGGCCCATGAGAAACCAGATAAACTTCAAACTTCGAACTTCTTACCCGATGGCGGCAACCGTGACCAGTACAAGAAGAAGAAGGACAAGCTTCATTTTGAGTTCTGAAATAAAAAGAGGAGATGTAGAAATACTCAGAAAGTGCAGTGAGTTCCCGCTCAGTGTCTACAGAAATTAAATATATAGAACGTCCGGCATGACATTCCACTGGCGCAATGTTTTTACGTGATCGCAATTTTATTAATGTCGGAAATCGACATGACATTTACTGTTTTTGTTGGTATGTGAACCGTGAAAAGGTGACAAGCAAGTTTTATAAAAACAAATATTCAAATTATAATTACAGCTAATGAAAATAATCATAGTTTCTGCCAGGTGCGATTAAAAACGCTTGATTAATGTCAATCTCGCAATCTAAAGAAAAATAGTGTATGAGCGCCTAACTGCAAAAGGTGGATGGTCTATATACACAATGTTTCTATATTAGAAGTGTTACTTAAACTAAGACTGACTAGGCCATTGATTAAAAACACAAACGTTCGGGCAATATACGCGTTTAACGAAGGGAACATATAGTAGGCCTATCTATCGCGAAGATAAATCCAGGGCGAGTCGGCTCGAATTTTTATTCGTACAAAAAACAGACATAGTAGCGACCGGCATAGACAAGTAGTTGCTTGAGATGCATACATTCAAGGCTCCGAAATAAAATATAGAGAAACTGAAAACGTTCCTCGCGGCGCTTCCTCTTCACTTCTCAATTTATTCCTCTTAAGTTAAAGACACGGTCTAGTTTTTAAGTCACCTTCTTTTTCGAAAGGTGGAAGTCTCTGGTAAAAGCGTCATGCACGTTTCACGTTCATCGGCGCGGAAGAAACTTAAACCTCGACCGCAGTTATGAGGTGAATAGAAGAAAATGTTGGATGGGCCGCCAAGAAATAACCGGCTGTGCATATTGTTATTTTTTATTGGCATATAACATGAGAACAATATTGACTTATAAAACCTTTACGGACTATGACTTTATAACAGGACAATTGATTTTACTTCCATTTGATAATCTATGTCTTTTGCAGTCATTTTAAACTTTTGTGTTAAAAGAGTGCTTTCGAAATTGTGAAAATATTATTTATGAATATTGTGGGCTAATTCGTACGTCACACTATAATTTTCTAAACGCATATTTTTTTTTAGTCTTTGCTAGGGCTGGTGACAGATATGTATTCTGAGTCCCCAGGTGCACCAGCCAGTAAACGTTCTATAAATACCTCTAAATTAAAATAAACGTATTTTAGCATCTTGCGTTCTTTATTTTTTAGCTTTATTAAATAGCTTTCGATCCCCCTTTCATTTTAGTAAATTCCACTTTTTATTCGACACAGAGAGAAAATAACACGCTGGAGACACTTAAGACTGCTTACTTTAGGGATGCGAAAGCATTCCTACACGCAGCACACTTCTACAAGCAGCGCGCCATGTCTCATTTTGGCACACAGCGCTCCGGCGGTGACATCACGCTTCCCCACTGCGCAGGCGCGGCGCCCCGCCGGCTTCACGGCTTCCGTGACGAATCATCTGCGTCGCTGTGCTTTTCTTTGTGTTTGATTTCTGAGGCGCGTCCGCTTTTACCTTGAGCGCACCCGCCGGCTTCACGGCTTTCGCGACGAAGCATCTGCTTTGCTGTGTTTTTCTTTGTGTTTTATTTGTGAGGTGCGTCCGCTTTGACCTTGAGCGGCGCGTGCTTGATGACGTATATTTATGGTCATCTTTTGGGTACAACGCCAACGCCGCCTTTTTGCGTAATGGGACATATAAGCCTTTCGCCTTAAAAGAAGTCAAAACACCTATTAGTTGAATTAGTCCAATTTGTAAAAGCGGGTTCACACAGTGGAATGTTTGTTTATTCTAAAATGCACTTCGTATTTATGCTAAAGAATAGGAATTCGGCACAGTGCAGCAAGGTGACTTGTCACACTGATGTAAACATCTCCCTAATCTACGCCAGTACAATTGATTCCTACATAAATACGGGTCTAATAGCGCACATTGGCAGGCCGCATATTTATATGAATTGATACCTTGAGTTATCTCCACGCAAACATGGACTCAAAAGTAGTTAAAATACGAAATGTTAGACTCTTTAAAATTTACATAATTTGACATATTCGTGGTGGGACGTAAAAAACATTATTTTTGGTCAAACCAACAAAGTTCGCAATAGGATAACATTTGTTAGCTGACAAACAGCATGATTTTCGGGACAGCATAAAAAAGGTAATTTCAAATACAAAAAAAATGCAAGTAGCGTTTCAAGGAAATATAAATTGTTCGGCCAACACACATTTCATCGTTCGTTGACTATCATCGGGAGTCTCACTTACTAATTGCACCCGTATCAAGTGGCAATTATCCGATAAAAGTTCAGCCTAATTTACAAAACAATGTCTACACGTTCATTAGTCAAAAATTATTTACTGCTTTATCTAGAACTTATTACATGTAGTCAAACACCTGTAAGTGTTTACTTTACAGGTGCCCAGTCAAGGTTCTGCTAATTTTATTTTCAGGTATTTGAATATTCGCAAGACAATTAAGATGGGATTATCGCGCGTTTTTTTGTTGATGTGTGCATTTAATAGTGCAACGTGTATACGCGACATGCATTCACATTCACTTACTCAGTTACTCGTGTCAGTGACATGCCTCTGTAAAATTACTGAAGCGCGTTTAGCATTTAGGAAATGATACGTTATTTCAGACTTTTTGCAATTATTTCAGCACTTCCGCTAAGATTTGCATTCGCTCTTCGTGTGTCCTTCTACAACACCGTACGCCTACTTCAAAACTTCGTATGACTTACGCTAATATATTATTTACGAAAAGCAGTATTTGGCGCAGGAAGCAAACGACCTGCTCTAGTGCCTGATTTTGGAAAACATATATTTACTTCATAGCTTAACATCATAATCCTGCGGTCAGCGGAACATATTCCAGTGGCAAAATTCGCTCTGGGCTAGACTATTTATAATGTATTTGCGCTAAAAATCACTCCACGTTTGGTCGCCGTATTACGGCCAGCACGTTCACTCTATATACTATTGCCTCGAATAATTAGTGAAATGCCGGTGTATTTTATAGCTGTGTCCTACAAAGCTGCAATACTATACAAATGTTCACACTTCCTGCATCAAAAAAAAAAAAGCTGGACGTGGTTTCTATTTAGGCTTCTAGCGTCGTGATTTCTTCTCCGGCATTCCTTTGGCTAATGCATCATCACATTTACTGCAGAGCGGTACAAAGATGCTAGAAACACGCAGATTCTCTCCATTTCCTACGCCGTCAATGACTATAGAGTCTCTAACGTGGCAATTGTTTTTTCTCAAATAGTTAAATCGCCGAAATTAAAATGTACACCGAGAGCACGCCAAAGGAACGCTTAACTTGTCGCAAGCTTGAAAATCCAAAGGGCTCAAAGCTTGGGCCTAATACGGTTTGCTCCGACACGTTGGTGAGGGCCAGAGTAGCTTTCTTCGACGCGTCCATGGCTTTTTCTCTGGCTCGGCACATAATTGCCGAAGTGCCCGACTTGAGCCAAAGACGCCACCATGTGAACCAAAGAGCGAGCCGGTGATGCCTAAATCTGGCACTTGTTTGGCAGTTTAGGCCTAACGTTGCCACTTGAGAACCGAACAACCAGAAGTGAAAGCCTAACTTTGGCACTTTTGTTTGGCGATTTATTTCCAGAGATGACAAATGACAGGTAAATGTTGAGCGGCGAAGCCCATCATTGGCGCTTGTTTGACGCATAGGGGCCAAGATGCGCAGACACTGGTCAAGGACTGTCAAGTTTGGCTTCCTTCCTTAAGCTTTTAAGGTCCTCACTTCCCAGACTAAAACCGAATTTTTTCGCAGCGAACTGTGCTACCTGGGGAGTCGGCATTAAAGCTTCCGAAGAGTCCTCAAACTTCGGGGTTACGTTAGGTTCATAACAATCTTAACCATATTTCACCTAAAATCTTTACCACCGAAATGTAAACTTACGTGTTCTCGCTTGTGATCATGCTTGGATAATCTACTCCAGTTGAACAAATATACGGTGTCAAATTTCAATCACGGCAAATTACGGCCGCAGGTTTGATGCCGCAGCGCTTACCTCAGAATGTTGGCTTCGAGAAGATCTGAGGAATTGAATGATCCATAGCAGAATAGGTTTGTTTTATATGGCCGCTCCTCTTGTACCTCGACCAATTACGAGTCAAACTCGCGCCACAACACTACCCTCTCCTAGCAACCTGGAACACTGCCAACATCTAGCAGTAGTTTTGAGGAGCTTATTTTTCTTTTTCTTATTTTTGAACAGGTTTCGGCAGCAGCTCACAGTGTTTTTTTTAGATTAAATTGAGCGAAAAAGACGTGCTTCGCTTTATTATTGATTACAAAACGTGAATACGAATAGTAAGCCGAAACACGTGTGTCAGAGATAGAACACGTCTACACATTAAACAAGAAAAAAGATAATTCAGTCAGAATAACAAATTAGACTCAAACAAGTTATCTCTATTGTTGAGATATACGTGAAATGAATGCAAGTTTATCATACGGAGTAGGTCACGAAAAGGCTAAACTTACTTTCGCATTCACAGTGAAGGATCTGCGGATGTAAATTTTGCTGCGCAGAAGAAGGTCACAACTTACTTAATTGAAGCACGTGTTTAGGACCCGTTTTAATTGATTCCTGTTTGAATAAGCCGTCTATTATTTCAAGATTACAATTTTTACGCCTTGCACGTCTTTAAGCTCAGATAACAGTGTGCCCTGCCAAGCATCAGTTATATTCATATTCAACCCAAGAAAGACTTTTTTTACAATTTCGGTCCCTTTGTTATACGTCTTAGGATAGCCGTCAACACCGTGCACGAACTTGAAGAATATGAGTTGTCCAATTAAAAAACGCTGATTAAAAAGCCTAGTGATGGAACGGTCATAAAAGGACGTGTTCTGACACAAGCAAACTCGCAATCGGGTGCTACAAATTTACACTTGAACGGCTCAACAGTCAACTGACTTTTATTCAACGATAATCAAACATTAAAATAATTAACCGCTATGTTTCTAAATCAGGATATACATTTATGTTCTATAAGCTCGCTGAAAGTTTTTTTTTCTTCTTTTGTGACATATGTATGTAATTTAGGCAGTTAAGAATTACTTTAAACGATCCTTGTGTTTACGAGTCATTCCGAAGCAAGCTTCTATTGCAGGTGCCGATATAAGAGCCGGTTTTAAAATTTCTTCTAAGTTAAATATGTCTCGCGACGTAAACACCACGTAAAAGGTTGTTGTTTTTTGTTTTTTGTGGGGAGGGAGATTTTTAGTTTGTTGTTTGCGTGTTTTATTTAGGTATCCAAAAAGTATGTTTTTTGGAACTTCAGTGTCCCTTTAAAGGTTGGGCGTAACTCTTCTGGTCTTGGTCAAATATTGTCAAGTTTATAGCCCTACACGTACAGAAACGGCTGCACTTATACTTCCTTAGTTGGCTCAAAGCGTCACCAACAACTCTCCCTTCCAACACTAACCAATTGAGAACGCCGAATTATATCGTGTTTAAATAAACATATTGTCTCAAATTCAAAACATATAATAGCGTTTCCTTTTCTTTGCACTAAACATTACTATCGGTTGTTTTCCCTTGCGGTTTACCCTGCGATGTAATGTTAAATTCTTACAGAAAAAAGATTATAATTTAGTTCAAAAATGTAAATACAAATACTCATATGTAGCTTTGCTGACATGTTCAATTGGCCTTTGTTGAGTTTAATTCAAATACAGAAGAACAATACAGTCCGAGGTAGAATATTTAATGAGATAAATGATGAGTCAATGTTTCTCTGAGTTTCAGACTTATCTCGTCGAATACTAAATTTTGAAGAGCGATAATTTTACGTGGCATATTTAATGTTAAAATAAAAAGGGGGTTGGAGGTTTTAATATACACTTTTGTTTGAAAGTATGTGTTAGAACTAAGGAGCTTGTGAGAAAATGCTTTTTATCATATGGGATGTTTAACTTTAATTTGAACATCTCTTTTTAATATGGGGTGAAAGTCAGACAGTTTCTGCTTTCACCATGTCTTTACAAAATTCTCGGCGGACATTAGATGACTTGATAATCGTCACGTTAAGTTGATTAATTACCTAAAATATTGCAATTAACTTTAATTTTTGGTTAAAGGGGTCAGGATCATGTTGCAGTATTAATGACAATTATCATTAGAGGCCAGACTAGTTTACAAAAATTCCTAGAAAGTTATGATGATAACGCAATTATTGCATGGTGCAAGCTAGCTGGACAAGAATGATGAAAACAATCCCTGGAGAAAGGGAACAAGGGGTTTAGAGATTTGTGTTTGTCCCTTGTCTCTCTTGTTCCCCTTCTCCAGCGATTATTATCGCCCGAAAAGGTAATGGCTTTTCAAAATATTTACGATCTCCTTAAATTTACCAGCACGCTCCATTTCCACGAATCAAATATTTATTGATCATTTATCGCACATTTTCGCCCGATCAAAAATCCGCTCAAAATGAGCGTCGCAAGCCTTGCCCACTACGACACTTGGAAGAGTGACGTCGTCGTTTCAATCACTATCTCGGCAGCCTGTCCTTGGTGGGTGCGCCGACGACACAAGTGACGACGTCACCTAAACGAACTACTATGTTACTCTTCCAAGCGTCCTTGTGGGCAGGGCTTGATGCGCTCTTTTGGCGCACAATTAATTGAAATCAAGCCAAAAAAAAAACTCGAGAATGGATAAATAAATATCTTAAGAAACATTACCTTTTCGCCATTTTTGTTTATTCGTATGGCCTCTAATAGTAATAACTGTCAACGCTGCAATTTCAACGTGATCCCTCAAATCAATAATTGTAAAGTGATTAAAGAATTTTGGTTAATTAGTGAACTTAGTATGGCGATTATATCCTCATGAAACACCGCAAAGCCAATCATAACAAACACATAAAAGCCAGAAATCTGAAAGAGCTTTCGAGCTTTTTTTAACATTGAGTCACTATTTAAAATTAACATTCGCCTAACATTAATATAAAGTATATAAAACAGTATTAATATTTAATTGTTAGTTATGTTAATAATAAACTAATCAGGACTAAATTATTCAGCTCTGGAATGTCACAAAACAAAGAAGTGTGTTACAAGAGCACTTTTAACTTTGTACAGTAATCTTTAATACGTGCAAATTTCTTTTTGTCGTAAATGAAGATGGCCGTCGTGGATGGGAACCTTCAAAAAGATCGATTATGAACGTTCCAGGTGTATTCAAAAATGTCATGCATTCGGACATTTCTTCAAATTTGATCCGTAGGCTCTTCTTTGTATGTGAAAGACAAGTTTGCAAATAAACACACAACTGAAAAATGTCTTAAAACGTTTGAAACAAATTAAAATCCTTCCTAAATTATTTACACAGCTGATGCCTTTAAACTATTTTTCATATAAAGCCGAGATCTGAATCCACCTGTAAGCAGTACAACCTTGCTATGCCTTGTTCGATCAAGAAATAAATGTTCGGGCTAGATCGTTAGATATATACCATTTTTGTGTATCCTAATTTTTTGCGCAATTCTAGCATAAAATAGGCCATACTGACTGGTACAGTGAGCTTCTAGCCAGTCTTTATGATTCAACCTTAACTATGTTTTAAAAGCATCTCAGGTTACCTTTATCCGAAATAATAAATTTCGAAACTAGAGCTTTTGCGTAGGCTTTAGTTAGTACCATATTAAGCTTATGATTACCGATACAAATTTAGGAACCTGATGTTATCGCCCTAGTCTGCATTGGGCCTTTGTTTTAATTCTTCGGTTCAGAGAGTGTAAAAAATAAATCAATAATCAATTATAAAAAAAATGTTTTTTTTTTCTACGCGTTGCCGAGTCCCCAAAATAAGGGCTAAAGACCAAACCCTGATTAGAGAACTGTTTTACAGACACCGACAGCCCAAAAAACGTAGGTCAGTCAAATTTTGAAGCAAGGAGCTTGATCATAATAAGCCCCTTATTATGTTCAGACTTCTTGATTTGAAATCTGATTTCCGGCGTTCTTCTCGGCTAAGGTTATAATCTCAGCTGCAGAGCGACAATGAGAGTCCCGGGCACAGTGGGAAAAGAAAGGGGTGTCTGAACGAGGTCAGCCTCGGTGGCGAATTTTCACTCGGTGTTCCCGGATCTCCCGGCATGCGCACGGACGGTTTGATGGCTTTCCAATCGACGCGCGCGCTCGCCCACTGGCCCCCGCCCGTCCGCATGCGCACGGGTCGTAGGGATTTGTGAATGTAATTACGAATGAGGACGATATCTTACGAATAGAGCAAATGTAGCTGTGCACTGCGTCTATACTTTGTTTCATCTTGAGTCCAGATGCAGCCAACGGTGTACGAGCCGACTAGACCAATCTGAAAGCGTCAAAAGTGCAATGCATCATGGTGTTTGTTATGCTTCTGTACGTGTTCTATGGGAACGCGACAGAACAGCACACGACAACGCAGCACGCGACAAAACAGCACGGTCAAAAACAGCAGGAGTCAGAACAGTGCCGTGTCAAAACAGTACAGCAACGAAACAGCAAGCGTCAAAACAACACGCGTCAAAACAGTAGGGCGTCAAAACAGCATGGCGTCAAAACAGCAGAGCGACAGAAGAGCACGTGCGAAAACATCACTCGACAAAACAGCACAGCAACGAAGCAGCACACACGTTAATGCATGCTGTTTTTTCGCTGTAGGACACATTATCAGCAGCACGCGCCTAAATTAAGTACTTGCTACTAACCGGTTCAATGGAACATGTACTGCCGTTACATTCTATTATCTGCCGTTATATTAGTTTATAATATTTCCTGCGCCGTTATAATTTATTACCACTTATAATTTTTCGTGCATGTTCAATAATATAAAACCTTCCCACCGCACACCAATCAAGCTCAATTTTTTTCTGTGTTTTTAATGACTGAATGATTTTTAATTCGCTAACGTTTTATATCGACACAAATGTGGTACCCTGTCTACCCAAAGAAAGAGTTAAGATCCCACTATACGAGTTTAGTGGAACTGCTGAAGAAATAGTTTATTTGACATACGCTCTCAGATTACATATAGCTTACATGCAGTAAGAAAAGCTACAAGCCAAAAGAGTGTCAATGGGGGGCAGTGTGTTATACTCCGACAGGGCGTTCCGTTGTCTGCGAGATTCTCACTCGAGGCTTTCAACCCGATCGGGTGAATCCTTTTTGGCCGTCGATCATCTGCTGGGTGTGACTCTGCTCGGTCTTCAAGGCGCGATGAGTCGGTTTTACGTGCGTGCTGTTTCGTTACTGTGCTGTTTTGTCGCGGGCTGTTTTTACGCGTGCTGTTTAGTGGCTGTGCTGTTTTGACGCGGTGATGTTTAGACGCGTGCTAATTTGACCATGTTGTTTTGTCACGTGCTGTTGTTCTTTTGTGTGCTGTTCCGTCGTGTTGCCGTGCTCTACCATTGCTAAATCAATCATAAACAAGAAAGGCGTAGTGACTTGCGCTTTTAAATCTGCTCGATTGGACCCATTACCTCGTAGCTTCGGCTGCGTCCGGACTAAAGCCTAAACAAAGTATAAATGGATACTTCTTTTAGAGCCACGTGCATTTCAGACTGTCTTGCAATGTGCCGAACCTTTTTTTTTTAGTTCCTTAAAATAAATCGTTTGTAGAAACCGCAGGAACCACTCTTTCTCTCGCGCTCAACTCTCACACATGGGTGCGATACTGAGTCTGGCCTGTCTGACACCACGTTCGATGACATAACTTTTCTAATAGATTGCTCTTACTAGATTAAAATTTGAGATTCTGTTTAGCGGATTAGTCAAACACACTCGTCCTGGCTAGCGGCGGCTAAAATTTCTGACGCGCTTCGGTTGTCTTTCCCACGCCAGTGTTTCACAAACTGTGGGTCGCGACCCCGACCGTTTAAGCAGAAGGTCGCGAAACGGCTCGTGAACTTAAATAGATGAGAACTTGACTTTCCTTTTTTGACGTCAATTACAAAAAGGAACAGGTCGCAGCTCAACATCGAGCCGTAACTGAAAGGTGCGGTGCCCAAACTCCGCCTCGTTTTGAGAAACTGTGATCTAACAAAGGTGTTGACTTTAGCCATTAGGAACGGTCATTCCTACTGACATAGGTGTTTTTTTAATTGTTTATAGCCCAGCTTATTCAGTCTGACTATATTAACTGGCGATTTCAGTAGCAATATTGTGTATTACTCTTCGTGCACTGAAATTGAAAAGCTCGTGACATCCCGAAAAATCAGAATGGGTCGGTATTCGTTATTTTATGTTTTGTGTGGGTTGCAGCGTACTTGAGTTTGGGGAGCACTGTAGTAAGCATTATTTTACATATAATGTTAATTGACAAGCACAGTGTTTTTCTTAGTTTGTTTTAGATGTTCCCTATCTCATGAAATATATGCGCAACCGCTTGTATGCATAAAAGGATTTTGTGTTTCAGTCGTGCGCGTATTCGTTCGGCACACTATGAAAAACTTGTAGTAGTGGCGCCACGGAACCGAAGAAGTCGACAAAAGCGAAACCACGGCCACCACACGCGAGACAGAAACCGAACGACCCGTCGGCTACACCAGGCGATGTGAACCTCCGTATGCTTTAAATTGTAAATAGTTGTACATAAAATCCTGTATGATAACGCACAACTGGTTAAAACATAATTGGTGACCCGGACGTTTACGCCATGAACAGGGACTCTGCAACCTCGATAGAGAGTTCAGAAGCTGGCGCCACTACAATCGCAGCAACAGAGGCCCTAAAACGGCCCAAGTTCCGGGCTCACGACTCTTCCCTATGGCTTGTGCAAGTTGAAAACAAATTTCGCTCGCACAAGATCATCGCGCAGACCCGCCAATTCGAGCTACTCATCGATGCTCTTCACCCAGAGGCGGTTACTGAGTTGATGGACATTTTGCTTGCTGCTCCTGGCAAAAACCCCGACGACACCTTCAGGAATAAACCGGTGCGTCTGACGTCTGGATGTGACGCGTCTAGGCGCGGACAGGCGCCCTGTCGAGCACAATGTGACGCATCACACCCAGACGTCAGGCGCACCGGTTCACTTGCGTCCACATCGACTGCCGCCGAACAAGCTACGAATAGCCCGCCAAGAGTTCGAGTAGAAGCTCGAGCTCGGCATCGTCCGCCTGTCGGAGAGCTCCTGGTCTTCGCCTCTTCACATGGTGCCTAAGTACACACCCGGGGACAGGCGCCCACGTGGGGACTACCGAGCCCTCAATCGCATCACATCAGAAGACAGGTACCCCATCTCGCACATCCATGATTTCACCGGAACACTCGACGGCGCTCCCATCTTCTCAAAGATCGACATGGTACGCTCTTACCACCATATCCCCGTCTAGACAATCGGACATTCCCAACACAGCCGTTACCACGTCTTTTTTATTGTTTGAGCTCCTCCGTATGCCCTTTGGGTTGAAGAACGTGGCGTAGACGTTCCAGCGATTCATGGTCCAGGTGCTGTAGGGACTGTCGTTTTGTTATGTTTACATTGACGACATCCTTATGGCGAGCCCATCTGCCGACGAACATGTCGCACACCTCGGACAGCTGTTCCCTCACCTCGTCGAGTTTGGACTTGCTGTCGATGTAAGCAATTCCGAGTTAGGCAAACTGAAGCTCGACTTCTTGGTTCACATGGTCAACTCTGCGGGAATTCGTACACTTCCCATCAAGGTACAGGCCATTCAGGAGTTCCCAAAGCCAACAAAAACGAAGCAACTCCGGGAGTTTCGGGAGTTGGTAAACTTTCACTGCTGGTTTCTCGGGGCTGCGCCGCCAAGCCGGCGTCGCTGCACGACAAGCTCTCGGGGAGGAGTAGCTCAACAACCGAGCTCATATGAGACGAGTACAAGACATCCGCTTTTAATCGTGCTCGTAAACTTCTCGCCACCAACACAATGCTATCACACCCAAAAAAGGAGCCTCGATCTCAGTGGTATGCGACGTTTCGCACACTACCTTTTGTGCGGTGCTTCATCAGGAAGTGAACGGACACTGGGAACCGCATTCTTTTTCCTTCCGGAACCCGACACACACAAAACAGCGAAACAGTACCTTCGGTCGCGAACTCCTTGATGTGTATTTGGCCCTACGACACTTCCAGCACATTGTGCAAGGTCAACAGTTTTTGTATTGACTGATCACAGGCCTCTCGTCTACGCGTTCCAGCCTTTGAGGCAACAGGGAGAAAGTCACTCCCAGAGAAAGCTCCGGCAAATGTCTAGCGTCTCCGAGTTCACATCGGGCATCCGTCATATCCACCCACAGCGTTGAAAACGTCGTAGCGGATGCCATTTTACGGATAAACTTCTGTACTACTGAACCTTTTCTGCCATGGATCTCGCCTATCTCGCTGTCACGCAGAGCGAGGGCGCAGAACTTCGAGAGCTCCGGATGCTACCAGGTCGGCTGGTGTTCTGCGAGGTCCCACTTCCCATGTGTCCCATCGACATCATCTGCGACATGTCGGCAGGATCGCCGTGCCCATACGTACCGGAACAATTTCGTCGGTAAATTTTCGACGCCCTTCATGGACTATCCCATCCCGTTATCAAAGCTACACAACAACTGCTAACTTCCCGGTATATGTGGCCCTGTGTCAACGAAGACGTGCGTCAGTGGGCCCGCACCTGCTTAGGGCGCCAGCGTGCCAAGATTTTGCGCCACACGGTAGCACCCCTGGGAAGCTTTGACCCCCCGGGGATGCGGTTTCACAGAATCCACATAGACATTCTCGCACTGCTGCAGCCATAAGAGGGACAAGCCTACCGGCTGACGTGCATCGACCGTTTTACACACTGGCCCAAAGCGATTCCGCATCCTGACATCACCGCGGAGAACGTTGCGCGTGCGCTCGTGAGGCAATGGATTTCCAGGTTCGGCTCATCGTCAACTATCACCACGAACCGAGGCCGACAATTTGAATCTAATCTCTTCTCTGAGTTCATGAAGCTGTTGGAGTCAAGAAGAATTGAAACCAGTGCATATCACCTCGCGAGCAATGGCATGGCGGAGCGCTTTCATAGGCAACTGAAGGCTTTTTTCAAGGCCCACCAACAACAATTCTGGGTGGAGGTGCTGCCCATCGTGCTCCTCGGCATACGCACGTCACTTAAAAGCGATATCGGCTCCAGCGTGGCCGAGCTGGTCTACGGGATCACCCTTCGCCTCCCATGTGAATTCTTTGCGTCGGAGCCAGGCGATACCTGTCCAGACCCCGCAGACTACGCCACCGAACTCTGAGAGGCCATGAAGCAGCTCCGCTTCACATCACCTTGCCAAAGGCGCGGCCTGTCTACATATATCAGCGGTGAACTGGCACAGGTACTCATGTCTTCTTGAGACATGACGCCGTGCAGGTCCCTTTACAAGGACCCTACGACGGCCCGTACAAGATGCTGTTAAAAGACTCAAAACCAAAACATTGGAAATCAACGGACGGCAGGAGTTTGTTCCATTGGACCGCGTGAAACCTGCCCATCTGGAGATCGCTCCCACCAAATACACCTCAATTCTTCACATACCAACCGTAAACGCCTTCAGCACCAACGCCGACCGCACCCCCCCCCCACACACATACAACACACACACACCTACACCCTCCATCACCACTCGGTGGCTCGCACACCGGCTCCACGAACACACAAGAACCACATACAAGGACACGTTCGGGACGACATGTACACTGGCCAGCACTCGTCGGCAGCGCGGATCCTCACACGCAAACCGTTACCTGCCATCGCCCATCGCCCACAAGATTCCCCGGGGCATCACGTGACGGTACTAAGGAAATGTCCGCCTTCTCACTGGAAGGTGAGTACTGTGGCGGTCCGCCCATGTTGGACCACCCAGTTGCCATCACGCAATTCCTCGAAGCCTCTGCACGCCTCGAGAATCAACATGTTATAGAACAGGAAAAAGGACGATGACGGACTGGAGCTCAAGAGAGGCGCGCAGGATTTTATGGATGCGCCCACCGGTAGCACACCGGCACGAACGTTCCAGGATTCCCTGCTAGCCGACATACACGAAAGGTTATACCGTTTTGACTGGTTTGGTCTGAAAGTAAGTGTATATAGTTACGTTCCCCGACGGTGTTGGTTCTTACCTGACGCGCACAAGAGACCACTCCGGGACACAACAACCTTATCGCCCATCTGGCCGCTTCGGCACAGCGTCGCCTGCAAGAGCTCCTAAGCGCAGAGGAGCTCGATAACAGGCGACCGACGTAGTTTCTACATCACCTACAACATCTCCTCGGTGAAAAAGCCACGGCCGTCGGCGCCGCCCTCTCAGATAGTTATTTCTGGACCGGCTCCCGGTAGCCGCCCGAGTGTGACTAGCAGCTATTTGTTGAAGACTTCAAATGTCCCGCACTTCTACATTACAACACTTCCCACTTGGCCCGTTTCGAGTTAATGATATCACCATCATTAAATGCTGTCGTAGATTCACCAGGATCGGTTTGTTCTTGATCGACGTATTATTTTTCTGTTGTGCTCATGCAGTAATCGTCGAATGCTGGCGGTGACTGTGCGCAAGAACTTCAATCAACATCAAAGTGTTAATGGCTGGATGCAAGACACGACGCTTTTCTTTTAAGCTGTTGCCGAAATCTGCTTTTCTGCAGACCGTTTTCTGGTTTTCGAATGTTTTGCTAATTGAGAGGAACAATCCAGAAACATGGCTGGTACGGCGTTCTTTGCCAAGGATGCGCGTCGTGCAGTGCTGACAAGTACCTTTGCATTCCATTCGGCCGTCCAGGTTCTTTATACGAGAACTCTTTCAGAATGTCTCCCAGATACGTGGTCGGCCACCTGAAGTTTGCGATCCTTCCTTTGTACTGCACGTCGCCAGAGGTTGAGTTATGCATATTTAGAAGAAAAGAAAAATGTTAGTAATATCTAGCGACAGCTCTTTTGTCTTCTCGCGCACCGGGACACAAAAAGCTTTTTTGTCCTCATTGCAATATTTTTAACTGCACGCCGAAATTACTAACGAATCAATACAAAAAGCGGCAACGCGTGGGTCTCGAGTGACTTTGACCCCTCACGTATGTATGAAGGTATTTCTGTGGCGGGACCTCTGTAAGTCAAGATTCAATTTAAAAAAAACACGCCCAAAAAAGTAAAAAAAGAAAAAAAAATACTCGAGCTTTCATTTTGAGATTTAGAAAAGTAACTCCATCTCACGGCGCTCGTCAGAACTGCGAGTGAATCTTCGCCACGTTTGCTTTCTGACGAGGCGGTGCCGTTCAGGCGCCTTTCTCTTCTACAGCGTGGTCCAGAGATTTCTCGCGTTCCGCGGTTAAGCTTTCAGTGACTCTATACCATTATAATGCTCCTCTTCTGTGAACTGCCATTCTTGTTTACTGGGTTATGAAACGTGTTCTGAGCATGCGCAATATATATTTCCCTTCTGCGTGATATCAATCGCCGCGCGTGTGTTTACAGCCCAGTGACTCAGCATTTTTTGCTCGGTTGATTAGTGACGAAAAGATTGATAAAAACACCTCTAAGTTTAAGGAAGTGTTGCATTTTAAGGATCCCAGATAGTCCACATTAATCGACGGTTCTTTATTTGGCCATACAAGGACGTCCTTTATTGGTACGTGTAAAAAAATGCACAAGTTCAGATTTTTAAGACGATGTAAAACGACAAATATTCAACAGCAGCAAAAAAAAGAAAAAAAAACATAGTGATTTTTTTTAACCGATTTTCTTTTATTTTTGATATATTGTGCCGAGGTTTTCGAACAGCTTCGGGAAGAAATTCAATTTCGAAGAACATTCCTTGCGCACGTATAGCGGAACGCCCTCACTTTTAGGTTTGCCGAACCCTGTCGAAAACAAAACCATCAACACCGTCGCCGAAAGATTTTTTTTTCCACTAGAATTCTTCTTCCTAATGCAAGCGACACGTGCGGCTCCTCCAATACCTAACGCGCGAATGTGGGGCCCCTTAAACTTTTCTTTTAGTGTGCACAAACTCGAGAATTTCTATTCGTGTGGCCTCTTACACGACCTTTAATATCTCAGTTCTATTTATTCACGGGACACAAATTTCGAATGATGCTAGATATCTAGAACAACACCTTTAAAAAAAAAGAAGCACATATTTTTAAAGAAGCAGGTATAATTTCGTAACTTAAAATGGCTCTTGCGGCTGTGCTGCATTTTGCATTATTGTCTCCTGTTGTTCTTCTTTATAAAATCAATATGTGGGTGTCCGACCACGTTTCCTATTTTTGAAAAAAGTTATCGATTTTTGTATTGGGAATTTAATGCAAAAATAAAATCTAGTTTCACTTTTTACAGCAAAACCAGCCTTGAAAACGTTGTACAGAATGATATCTAAATTTGTGTTTGCCTGTGCGGAACACCCCTTTACACTACGTTCTATTTACGGTAATATTTTGCTCTAATATTTACGTCTTTAAACATTTAAAATAATGTGAAACAGCAACAACCTCCACTGAAACCCTCAAAATTTCTTGTATCACCAAGTTTAAGCTGGGGCAGCTTAAACTTGGTGATACAAGTGCAGAAGAACGTTGGAAGAATATTTGTTAAAGATATGAATTTCAACCGTTAATATACTTGAAAACAATATTTTTACGCTTACTTTTGAACGTTTCTAAGCAGAAAATAGAAGCGTTTATTTACTTCTTTATTTTTTTGGTGGGGAGTTTTTCAGTTTTACTCAGGTGAACCGTTCCTTGAATGTTTGAGAAGGGGTGTTTTCAGTTATGCATATTGTTTCAAAGCAGTAGTTCGCATACATTATTTGTTCTAATTTAATCCAATATTCTTTATTCATTTGGTAAGACCCTTTAACAAATGAGGCGCATTAAAATGATGAAAAGGTACTTAGCCGTCAAGTCTGCGTAGCGTTGCAAAAACGCAACCTTTTCAAAATCAGGGTGAGTGTACTGTTAAAAATGTACGTGAACATATAGAAAATCACTTCCCTAAGACTACTATGTCTACAAAGAAAGATCCGCTACAATCAGTGGATTATATCGGTTATCCAACCTAAATAGCGGTTTAGAGAAGATTTTAAATTTGTGTACAATAACTGTTGTTAACGAGGGTATTCGATTAGTAACAGAGACATACCGCCAAAACGTCTACGGTGCTTTAGATTGAAATGTGCGCAGCTTAACATAATACAAAACGCGGTTTGACTTAACCTGTATTAATATCAGTTTGTTACTAAAGATGTAAACTGTTTGATTGGAACCTCCAGCTGGACCTTTTCGACTACTTCTTATTTACTTAGGCAATTTTATTTTTCAAATGAAGTATATCTCGATTGATTCACCGATTTTTAACGTTCATTTTCCTCCTTCTAAAAAGCACCAATCGCTCAATATACGGGCGTTCACAAAGAAAACGTTTAATGTACACAGTTGCTCAGCAGCCATTCCACGTGTATCGACAATAAAATAACGTCCAGACGCTAACATGCTTATCTCATCGTAGTCCTGCGTACTAATATGGTTAACTTAGGGAGTCCAGCTAATCTTGATAAGAATAATCAGTCTCACCTTTTAGTTCTCCAAAATACCTACTAGAATGTTGCAGATATATGAAACGTTAATTAGTTTAGTTACCATCGACACTTCTAATCTTTAACGTCTTGAGTTAACTTATGGGTAAATGTAAGATCTAAAAGCCCCCTCCTGCAAAACTCTACTTCAGCTGTCAGACCAGGCCAGTTTATATTTGGTAGCTTGAAGTCCCCAATTAGTTAGACATTTCAATTATACTTGAAGCACATTGCAAGACTATGGCTAAAGAACTTAATTACGTCTAATAAAGAATTCGAAGGTTTACAGCATGCACAAATATCGTATACACATCCTATGTACGACTATTTTGCACAAAAAAAGGCTCCAGTTAGGCATGGCACACAAGTGCCTGCAAAGCACATTCTGTTGAAAACAAAATCTCAATTTCACGTACCAGTGTTAGTCTGTGGCGTAACGCAAAATCTACACAAGATTATTTCAAAGCACGGAATGTTTCTTTAGCGGAACTACCTAATCCCAAATATTTTGTGTGCGTCTGTGCGTCCGTCTGTCCGTTCTTGCGTGCATTACCCCACTAAATTTCGAGGGAAAATACGGTTACGATGCATCATCACCAGATTTTTTGTTAATTTAACGTACACATTGACCCAGTTACTCACAGCTATCGCAGCATTGATCGGTTTTATCTCCACGTTAAGGCTGTAATTTAAGATCAAAGGGCGCCGCTGTTTCGAATGTTTTTAGGGAAATGTTTATTCTCAGACTTAGGAATATAACGCTTTTTGTACAATATTTCAATGTTTACCCCATCTGGCGCATATTTGAATGTGCTGAGGATTTGACAAATATATTTTGTTCATAAATATTTAAAGCGAAATTAATTTGCAGAATAACGTTTAAATGTTAGATACATCTTGTCGCCGCAGTTAACTTTATAAGCAATCACTTCTATGCCAACTTCGTTCAAGTCTGCAGGTAAATTTAACACAACCAATAGGAATCGTTCATGTTTACAAAATTACGATGCAAAAACTATGTATGTTGAGGGTGCTGTCCTTAAGATCTACAATCAAGGATAATTTTACGATTCCTAAATAATTGTTTTCTTTTTCACCACGTCATCAAATGTTTAAGTAAAACATTTTTTGCTTATGTATTTTTTAGTTAATTTCTTTACTGTGCCTACCAACAACCATGGGCCTATTACGGTAGCGTACGTAGTGTACGATAACATGTTTAGAACATAACGCTACAAAAACATACTGCAACAAGAGTGGAATGCTCCCCTTGAACGACAAAGAGGTCATCATTGAAAATGTCAACAAACGATGTAGCAAGATAATTGAAAAACTTTCTGAATCCGAACTAGCGGGGACAAAGAATACATGGGGTAAATGGCGAATATGCTATTGAAGCGAACTTGTCTCACAGGAAGGTAAATCTGGATATATGGTTATTCAGCCGTCATAACAAGCACTTCAACAAAAAATATTAGGTCAATACTTTCTCGTCTAGATTTTAACTCAGTGAAGCCCATAAAGAAGTAATTACATTCTGATAAGATTAGGGCTGAGACAAGTTTTGTCTAAATTGAATCGTTCTCGCGAATGTTCTATTTGACTTGTTTTAACTTCGCTGCAGCAGTGGCACTGAGGTTGTTCCAAAACAACTGTTGCAAAAACTAGTTTTGAAAAATAAGGCTTCTGAACAAGACATAAAAACAAAATGGATCGCAAAATACAGAACTAAGGCGAGAGGCAGTACCCAACAGCTTAAACTATTATAACAGTATTATACGGACATGACTATTAAAGTTAAATTTCTCAACAAGTATTACACCTAGGTCACGCACAACAGACACACGCCTTATAATAGCTGTACCGAGATACTAATCTGAGAAAACGCAGAGAGCTTTGCGTAAGAATGTTATCAAGCTGCGCATTACTAGGGTTTAGGTCAAATTGGGTACCTACAAACCACTGATTGATGACATCGATGTCGATTTGTAGCAAGGTGCATTCATGTAAGCATCGTACTCTGCGATATAGCTTCATATCTTAGGCAAACTGCGACCAAGTGGAGTGTTGTATCCAGTGTTGGCGGTAACGCGCTACAAGTAAAGGCGTTACTGGTAATGCATTACTTTTTTCCGGTAATGTTGTGACATATTTGTTACACTTTCAAAATTTCAACAATAACGTGCTTACGTTACTTATTTCGAGGAACGTAGTTACGTTACTCTTTACGTATTCTTCTCAAGACTTGAAAGAATTGCATTTCAATTCTTTTTCGTGTTTCTAGGTGCCAAGCCACTTTTTTTAAGCAAATTTGATTTTCGATTTTTTTGCGTTTTTTTTTTGCTATTTATGTGGAACCGTAGGAAAGATAAGGTAGATATGTTCAGTTTCAGGATGGACATAATGTTTCTTGGAACATGACGCTTATGCATGCATGCAATGTCAAAAGAGTAAAACGTGTTAATTCCTATTAAAAAAGTAACGCAAAAGTAACGCGCGTCCCTTTAATTTGCGAGTAAAGAGTAACGTATGTCGTTACTTTTTTCGGTAACGCCTACAACACTGGTTGAATCACAAATTTACAATATAAATAAACAGAAGAAATTAATTTTCGTTTATATTTTTAAGGTCGCAGGCCTAACTTATAATGAATCTGTCACGTTTAAAACTGAGTTCAATAAGATGTGAGCGAGATTTTAATATATTAATTAATTTCCCTTTTCCCCGTCAGCTATTTATGTTTACGTTCCAAGTCGAGTTTTGCAAATATTTCCCACTTTGTTAATCTGATTATCTCAATTGGTCCCATGATCGTCATACAACACCTGTATACCACTTTCGGTGGAGCGGACATTGACGTTTTGGATCACATATTTTAGCATTTCTATTGTTTCTGCCTAATTTATAATCTCACTGTGCATCACTATCATGCTATCAGCCATTAATTTGGACACTAAAGAAACAAACGAACGAATAAGCTATGTAATGAAAACAAGTAAACCTTAAAAGCCCCATACATTTATGAAAAAGTGATTTAAATTATTAAACTAATTTGATCAAAATAAAATGAACTTGATTGGGTTTATTGTTTCGAGACAAATCATAATTTGTCCACTCTAGCCTTGTGTGATCTAACGCTAAACTACTTTTCACTTTTTTTATGGTGGAACGTTTTATGTTTGTAGAGCTAGGGTAATTGTAAAAACAAAGGAAGAGAATATAAGTCCCTGAAACATTAAAATATCCACTTACCGGCGCGTTGCATTATTGCTATCTCCCACCGATGATTTCAGCTTCATACGGCCCACCAAACAATCAATGACATGTTCTACGCCTGGAACACTTCCTTTCACGGTAGCATTATAGTGATGTCTGTTTCTGAAGCGTTTTCAAACGCGGTTCCATGAACACCGTTGTTAGAGACAGAAATATACGTTCTCCCGCATAAACCGAGAACACACAGAAACCCACATTTATGCCCACGAGATGAAGTAACCCGTATTTCTTTCTTTCTTTATTTTTTTGTGGAACACCAACGGGCAGATTTCTTTTGTACTAAAGTAGCATTCGGAACGCGGGATCCTGGGCCCCTTTGTAATGTTAATGTCTTCGACGATACTTCTTGAGCGAGCTCCCTTATCAAACTTATAATGCGATGGGCCAGCTTTGAAATCCCGTTGTGCGGCGATACTGCTGAAATTCACTTCAACGGTCCCTAAGGTGTTCGTTCATATGTTTGGTGCATCCCTTTAAACTGGTGTACTTGGGATTTTTATATCCAATATTTTGGAAATCCCGTTGCAGCGGAAAGCTGCCCCTGGTGGCTTACGAATATAAACAGCTGCCACAAAAGAGGAGTATTTTTCGGAAAATAGGTTCCGGGAAAATTAAATGCCACGATTATTTTTGGGACTATACAGAACCTACGAATATGAAAGGACCAAAATATATCGCCAATGGAGTGGAGAATCAAGTTATTGCCAGTGCGGCGTCTATTCCAAGAGTGAAATTATAATTTTGCTATAAACTACCAAACAAAAACAAAAGTATTTAGGTTGTTTAGAAATCTTGCATTTTAAATTCGAGAATCACGATGACAATAAAGGATGCAAAACTCTTAAAGTAGGGACGGAAAAATTGCCTCAGGACAACCTCAAGTATCTTTTCTCTTCTGACTAAATGCATTCTCGTTTGGTCAAATACAAAAACATCCACTTTTATTTTTTCAGCCTCCTGAAAGCGCATTCAAATTTGATGCCCGAATCGTGACAAACATCGTGTCTTGAAATAACTTAACGAAGAGTTTGAGCTCAGGCTTCCAACTCAAGGGAAGTTTCCCAGATTGAGGTAATATTCAGGTCTATGAGGGAATAAGGAAACTTTTGCTGGTTTCAGGCAAATTTTGGGCACCGTATATATCTGGAATATTTGAAAATTAATTATGCTTTTTTTTTTACATAACATTGAATGTCAGCCTGCTTTGGTTAAATTTGGATTATTTCCGCCAGCCGTTTGGTGGTTTGTTGTGCGATCATCGGGCAAAACTGAGCAGCACTCAAATGACTTTTGTTTCTGGCAAATCAGTTTTAATTGCCTCCTTGCCCTCGTGAAACCTATGCAGGAAGGAATAATGCAAGTCGATGATTCTGAGGTCGCCGATTTGCCTTCTGGAAAAAGAAAGCTTGAGTACAAGAATAAATGCTGCGATGTTTGAAGATACAGATTTACCATGTCCAAGATACAGACTTACCATGACTAATACTATTTTGTGAAGCGTCGTGTTCCTTGTGTTCGAGTTTCCGAAATCTCGCTTGTGTTTCACCTTTTGGTTTCGACTGACCAATATAAAAAGCGTTCTAATGAAGTTATTCAAGCAGCACGATGTTTTGATGGCGCGCATAACATATACTTGACGAAGACAGGGATTCATTCGATAGTTTCAATCTCCTTCGCCAGATTGGCCTTGACCACGGTTTTGGCCGGATAAACTCATTTTTGCGAAACGTTCGCGTGGCATAAAGGCTATACAATATACATTTCGTGGTAAGAGTGGACGTGATGCAGAGAACAATGAATATTTATTATTATACAATTATTGTAGAAAGCGAGAAATATCGGACAGAAATAGGGAAATTTCAGGCGTTCGCTAGGGAAATTTGATTTTCCGGGTTAGCAGCCCTGAAGAGCTCTGACTTTTTTAACAATATAACAGATTAATATTTACAGAAAAAAATCTTTTCACTAAGAAATAGAAAGGAGTATGACACGGCGGAAGACAAATGCAAGATATCCGGGGCCTCTCTGGTGCGCTTTATGACGAGCATGGGTTCCTATAGAGCAGGCAATTGATTCGTTTCGGTGTGGGACACAAAACAGCCTCCGTGTCAATCCATCCTATATCCCCACCTTTCTTCACAATTCTGTACAAAGGAACGACATGCCAAATTTTACCGAAGGCAGAAATCGCACAACGGCTATTCCGGTTCCCTTGCCGTCCACGGAAAATGAACTGCGTCGACAGCCAAGGTGCTGCACAGTTTGCTGCACACAC
>JAZHYW010009086.1:0-57980 GCA_037355805.1 Ixodes ricinus
GACGTCATGTATAGCGCTGGCCCACAGACTGACACCGGAGGGATTTCGTGAAAACGAGCCAACGGATAAAAAAAATTACAGGAGGCCACCTAAGACCATTTACGTGTAAGAATGCGAAAACATTCCTATAAACAGCAAGTTCCGCTGTCCTCCGCAGAGGCCGGCCGGGCGGCGCGACATGGCTGAAGGCAGAGCGTATAACACGTGATACAGTAGTGCACAAAGAGAGGGAGCGGGAATTTCCCGCTCCTCTTTCTCCGCCCCCCCCTTTTTCGGCCACGCCTGACACGTGACCCGAGAGGGGGAGAGAGCGGCCACCACGCGCGCGCCACTCTCTCCCTTTTACCGGCGCGAGGGCCGCAGCGCCAGGAGAATGCTTCTTTGTGGGGTGGCGTTCCGTGAAACTATGACGCGTCGCAGCCAATGGGACTTTAGGTGCCGTTTCGCTCAGACAATGGAAAAATGGGTATTTAGGTGCCGTTTATCGCTGTTACAGACGCCGCCGGCTTCGCTCCAAAAGACAACTATTGCATTCGTAAGAAAACAAAAAAACAAAAAACGTTTGTTTCGGCGGCACCCGAAAGTTATAGAGCAACGATTATGCACTTTAAATCGCAGTTGCCTCAGACAAACTCAACGGCCTAAACTCCTTCTCCTTTAAGTCCGACCGCGGACTGGTCTGCATTCCGATGGAGTTAGTGGCGCCAATGGTGCACCGTCACAGGACTTATTGCCATTTTGCGTTCGTTATCATCAAAAGAGTCACTCAGGCGCAATGAATCCGCCACGATCCTGGCACTTTTTCTGTGCGTGATTGCCTTAGCCGCTGATAACACGATCCAGAAAGAGAGCAAGCACCGTGACAATGAACTTCTGGCTCTGCTTGATTAGCTCATTTGAATCGGTCACACTTCAAGTGAAAATTGGGAGGGGGGGGGGGGGGCTGTGTGTATTTTTATACAGCCGGAAGAAAGTCATCCCCATTGAGCGTCTGGCGTCCCGGCTGTAGATTAGCACTTTAGCTAGTGCTGTACAGACCGCTAGACTAGAGTCTTTAATGTGCAACACGCAGTAGTGATTCACGACCGTACTCCGGTGCGATGCTAATCCAGGTCGAAACGGGAAGGGCCCATGATGACTGGCTTCTGCAGAGCGAGGTTTCGCTCCACGTGCTCCAAGCTGGTCCGCGCTAGCCCAATTAGCCCACGATCCCCCCTCTTACTTTATCGCATGTAGCGATCCAATCTCCCGTCCTCAATCCCAAGAGGTGGCTTTCCCACTCTATATGCGATGCTGTGGCCATGCACACTTTACAGGAGACTTAGTTAGAAAATCGATTTAAAACATGTACAGCCGAAAAATGTGTGATCTTTACGCACATTACTTAATCGTTCAAACGTTCTAATTGGGGGGGGGGGATGCATAAATATCTAAATAATTGACATATTAAAACATAATATGATACACTTGGGTAACAGAATTTTTGGGACTCTGTAGTCTTCGCAGTGCAGGAAGAGTGGTTTATAAAATATGTATTTTAATTTCATTTCTGATTGTTTTCAATAAATCTAAACGCTCCTTACTGATGGCAGATATAAAGCAAAAAGCAAAAAAACATTCATAAAATTCTTAACTCGCGTTTAGTTAGCAGGCACTAAGGAATATTGACTTTATAGACGACACTCCAGTGAGTGATTTAATACAACAATGTTTGATGTTGCTTGCTTTAAAATACTCGTTCCCTAGAGCAGCAAAACTCTCTTCAGCTATTGAAGTTTGCAGCGAAGCTGTATATTGTAACGAATGAAGGTGAAGAGAAGACGAACGGTTAACTGAAAAATAAAGGTTTAATACGCGAACTTGTGCCAAACAAAAATAGTAACGAAAGAGCGTCGAGGCAGCAGAAAAATGGGCCGCGATTCGGTGTCGAACAGAGAGCTAGAGCCAGGCTGACTCGACAAGGTCGCGGGCAGCTGCTTATCTGCATTACGTCACTATCTTGAAAGGTCAAAAGATGGTTCGAGCGTCGCGCGCTCGGGGCGAGGATGAACTGGCACTTTCGAGAACAAGAAAGCAGGGCGAATGTTACGTCTGCTGCAAGAATGAACGCGAATCTTTCAGAAGTCCGTAACCGAGCGCTCCTTTCTCGGCCCTGCAGGCGGCAATTCCCCCCCCCCCCCCCCGCTCTGAAAAGTGCATAGACCCGATGCAACGCAAAAGGAAAAAAGGAATGACCAAACAAAACTTTACGGTGAAACGAAAGAATCATGCAGTGTCATAATCCTAACACGCATAGAACGGCTTTAGTCGAACTACGTGGACGACTTCGGGTTTGGCTGGAGGCGTCCTGATGGACAGATTCCGTCGGGGAGCACCTCGTAGTTCAAGTCTTCAAGGTGGCGAATGACCTTGTAGGGTCCAGAGTAGCGTTTTAACAGTTTCTCGCCGAGGCGCGGCGGCGAACGGGCGTCCACACCACACCTTGTCTCCGGGCTGGAACTCCACGTCGCGGTGCCGAAAGTTGTACCGGTCAGCCTCGACACGTTGCTTGTCATTTATTCGAAGGCGGGCTAGCTGGCGCACCTCTTCTGCTTGTTGGGTGACCAGCTGGGCGTCATCGGTGCCGTCGTCCATTGGGTCGTGGGGCAGCATGGCGTCGAGCACTGTCGTCCTCTTTCTGCCGTGCACCAGATCAAAAGGTGTAATCCCAGTTGTTTTTTGAACCGCCGTGTTGTACGAAACAGTGACGTAGGGCAACACCTTATACAACGTCTTGTGTTCCACGTCCATCTACATCGAGATCATGTCGGCGATGTTCTTGTTTAGTCACTCCGTCAGCCCGTTGGTCTGCGGGTGGTATGCCGTGGTCAGGCGGTGGTCGGTGTGGCTCAGGCGGAGTATCTCTTGTGTCAGTTGCGCCATGAACGAGGAGCCTCGGTCCGTAATCAGGACTTGGGTTGCGCCGTGTCGTTGCACGATAGACTCAACGACGAACTTCACGACTTCCATGGCGGTCCCCGACGGGAGTGCTTTTGTCTCGGCGTACCTGGTGAGATAATCAGTTGCCATGATTATCCAACGGTTTGCCTGTGTCGTCGGCGGGAAATGTCCTAGGAGATCCATTCCAATCTGCTGAAACGGTGCAGTGGGAGGCGTGATCGGTTGCAGGAGACCTGCCGGCTTCGTCGGTGGTTTCTTGCGTCTTTGGCATTCACGGCATGAACGGACGTAAAGGTTTCATTCTTCGGGAGCTTGGGCCAGAAGTATTTTTCTCAGATTCGTGCAATAGTCCTGCTGTAACCAAGGTGACCCGACGTGGGGTCGTCGTGGCAGGCTTGGAAGACCTCTTCTCAAAGACTAGTAGGAATTACCAAGAGCCACGTCGAGTTGCTGTCCGCGAAGTTTTCTTTGTAGAGAATACCTCTCCGTAAGGCGAACCTTGGGAGGGCACGTGAGAAGGCTCGGCGAATCGTACCCCCTCGTCCCTCCAAATGGCCAATCAGTGAGCGCGGCGCAGGATCGTCCTGTTGGAGCGTTGCCATAATGTGAACGGTCACTGCGACGAGAAAATGATCGTCGTCGTCGTCGTCTTTGGCACAGCCGGTAGCTGACTCGACGGGGGCTCTGGACAGGTAGTCGGCGTCGCTGTGTTGTCGGCCTGACTTGTAGACCACTGTCACGTCGTACTCTTGCAGTCGTAGGGTTCCACCGAGCGTAGAGTCCCGATGGGTCCTTGAGGCTCGCTAACCAACACAGCGCGTGGTATTCGGTGACCACCCAAAAAACACTCCCATACAAGTACGCGCAGAATTTCGTGATGGCCCAAAAGACGGCCAGACATTATTTCTCGGTCATCGAATAGTTGCGTTCCGCGTTCGACAGCGTCCGACTAGCGTATGCGATCACGCGCTCGGCACCCTCTCGTCATTGGATCAGTACCGCTCCGAGTCCTGTATTGCCGGCGTCCACGTGAACTTTCTCTTCGGCTGAGAGGTCGAAGTGGCAGAAAATCGGAGGTGACTTTAGCCGTCGCATTAGCTCGTCGAAGGCCTGTTGTTCTCCACCCCATTTGAAGTTCGCGGTGTCTTTTGTTAGGTGTGTGAGTGGCGCAGAAAGTTGACGAAATCCCGAACGAATCGCCGGTAGTACGCGCAAGTTCTCAGGAATCTTCGGACGGCCTTTCTTTCGGTGGGCGGTGGAAATTCCGCTACGGCGCGAGTCGTCTCAGGGTAGGACTTACACCCTCGTTGCTCACAACGTGGACTAGGAACTTCAGTTCGCCGTAGGCAAACCGGCACTTCGTCGGCTTGCGGGTGAGTCCTACGGTCCTGATTGCCTCAAGAACGGCCCCGAAGGCGTCGAAATTTCTTGTCAAAGTTGGCCGAGTATACCGCGACGTCGTCGAGGTAAACGAGAGAGCTCTGCCATTTGAGGCCTGCGAGGACGGTGTCCATGACACGTTGGAACGTTGCCGGCGCCGTGCACAGTCCGAAGGTCATCACCTTGAACTCATACAGTCCGTCGGACGTGACGAAGGCAGTCTTTTCTCGGTCCTGTTCGTCGACTTCGATCTGCCAGTAGCCACTTTTAAAGGGGCCCTGCAATCATATCTAAGTGTCTCCTTTTTTGCGGTTTCCACGTCTCCTGGGGTTCGGGCAAGCCAGCGGGCATGGAGAGAGTAACTAAATATCAGCGCGTCCTATTTTAAACCGGACGACGTGGAAACCTCCTCCACCGACGAGGGCGACCCGCGGTACCGAAAGCGCGCAAAATGTTACGTTTTTGGTCCTGGGCTTACTACTGGTCAGAGCCGCTAAAAGCTTTTTCTTTTAGTCGAGATACAAAATATAAGTGTCGCGAACCGTTTCAATTATGTATGAAAGTAGTTTTTGTTCAGTATTTTAGATCAGTAAAGAAACAAATGTAGTTTATAAAGTACGGAAACAAGAAATGACCCGTCGACATACCTGCCACCAAGCGGCGGAAAAGGCGGCGCATATTAGAAAGGGCTAGTGGGATGAGGCGCCGATGAACGGCGAGCGTAGAAAGGTCCCGAAGCGTAGAAAGGCCATTTGGCGGTATGGCAGCGGGAAGTGGCTCCCGTTCTGTGCTGATCTTTACCCCGTGTTTGCTGTCGTTTGTGGCCAATGAAGTGTTATGCCGAAATAGTCTTTAATCGCGCAGCAAATGTATTGCGAGCCGCTCTGGCCGCCCGCTTCATACAGCCTATCCAACACACGCTTTAGTGGCGCCCTATTGAGCCGTCGACACGGAGTGCGGCAGCCGTGAGCGCTCGATGAGCTCACTATCCCTCCCCTAGTTCACGGCCACTCAAGCCAGGACCTACGACGTCATGAAGGAGGTTATTTTTTGCTTGTTTTTATAATCCTAATTTGCCTATAACTTTTAAAATAAAGCGAATTTTGCGAAAAGAAAAGTTTCATTAAGTTCCTACGTTCAGTGCGCTTAAGTTTGGTGCAAACTAAAAACCAGTCGAAAAGTTGTTGCAGGGCCCCTTTAAGGTCTATCGACGAAAAATATCGAGAGTGGCGTAGCCGGTCCAGCGTGTCGTCGATGCGGGGGAGCGGATGCAGGTCTTTCTTCGTGACAGCGTTGAGCCGCCGGTATTCATCGCAGAATCGAAGCGTCCCGTCCTTCTTTTTCACCAGTACGACTGGAGAGGCCGAAGGGCTGCTCGAAGGCTGAATGATTTCGTCGTTGAGCATCTCTTGTACTTGCTCGTGAATAGCCTCTCTTTCTTGGAGGGAGACCCGGTACGGCGGCCGATGCACAGGGAGCGCATCCTCGTTGGTAACGATGCGATGTTTTGCAACTGTTGTCTGGCGCACTTCCTACGTCGTCGCAAAGCAGTCGCTCAATTCAGCGAGGAGGTCTCAAAGTTGTCGTCGTTCCGTGGCACTGAGCTTGTGGTTAACGTCGAGCTGCGGCGGCGGTATGCTGCACGGCTGACATGCAGAGGGCTCGTCGGATATTGCGGCTTTTTCGGCGTCGGCCCGGAGTCCCCCGACGTGCCCTACAGCGGCATATTTCATGAGGTGCTGCGCCTCCTGTCGGAAGTTCGTCACGAGGACCACAGTGCGCCCATCCTGTGCCTCTGTTACGCCCCTTGCGACGCCTATTTCTCTCCCGAAGAGCAGTTGCACGTCGCCTTCCAGAATAACTTTCCCGTGGGCAACTGCATCGGTCCCGACGGCACAAGAGCACTCGACCACGTCGGCAGGTTCACGTGGTCCGCAATGACTCGGACGGCGGCTGGCGTCGTTTTGGATCCCTCCGGAGGTAGGACGAGCTTTCGCAGCGTCAACCTGTTTGCTCCAAGGTCTATCACGGCGCTGTACTCACACAGGAAGTCCATGCAAAGAATGACGTCTTTCGCACAGTCCTGAAGGACGACGAACTTGACCGGACAGGTCTCCACGTAAATTTCAACGGGAGCAGTGCACGTCCGAACAGGCGTGATGAGGTGTCCTACGGCCGTGCGTATTTGTGGGCTGTCCCAGGGCATCGTGATTTTCCGAAGTCGGCGAGAGAGCTTCCGACTCAAAACGGAGAAATCGGCTCCGGTATCCACGAGTGCCGACGCGTCGTGACCGCCGATGACAACGTTGAGGTGATTGGGCACCGTTGCAGAATCGTCGTTCGGATGCTTGTCGTCGCTAGAGTGGGGGCCCTTCGACGTTCTTGGAGGATATTTCCGACGATCGTTTTTGGCAACTCCACCTCCAGGGGTGCCGCGCTTAGTTTCCACGACGAGGGGCGAGAGGCGACAGGCTTTCACTGCGGGAGCTGCATAGAGGCGATGCTGGGCGGTAGGGTGACGGCGATCGGCAACCGCGATGGGGAGATGGTCCGGGGATAGCGACCAACAGAGGTATTCGCCGATGTCGTGAGGTCGCTCGCCGTAACGTGGCCTCGGGTCGTCGGGGTGGAAGCTGCGTAGCCCCAGCTGCCGGTACGGGCAACGGCGGTAGACATGGCCGGCTTCCCCGCAATAATTATAAAGCCGGCGTCGGTCGGCAGTTCACCACACGTACGGTTTTTCTGGGTTCTGGTCGTTCCGGGCGGACGTACTGGGCCCATTCTTCGCGACGTCGGATGTACTGCGGCTCTGGAGTTTCACGCGTTGGTGGCGCCGTAGCTTGGCGGGAAGCTTGCGGCTGTCGTCTGGCCATGGCTCCGTAGGTCAGCGTCGGTTCCTCGGGGGCTGTCACGTCGACTGGAGTTTCAGGCTGCAAGGTCCGCTGTACCTCGTCGCGTACAATCTTGGCAACTGACAGCGACGCCGGGTGGTCAGCAGCTGGGAGCAGCATTGGGAGCTCTTCTCGGACGACATCCCGGATGATCTCGCGAAGCTCGTCGGCACCGGTACTGAACCCGGAGCGGGCCGAGGCCAGAGTTGAGACGTCGCTGCGCCAACGGTAGTGGCGCGCTCAGGCCATTAACGCCCGCTCGATGTTTGTTGCTTCGGCAACAAACTCCTCAACGGTCGTCGGGGAATTGCAAATAACTCCGCTAAATATTTCGCTTTTCACGCTTCTCATAAGGAAGCGTAACTTCTTCTCGTCGGTGGCTTCCGGGTCGGCGGGTGTACACAATCGCAGCACGTCTTCAACGAAGCTGGTCACGCTTTGGTTGGGCGCTTGGGTCCGCGTCTGGAGCAGGTCCTCCGCATTCTTTCGCCGGTATTTGCTCGAGAAGGTCCGCTCCAACTCGGTGGCGCAGATGTCCCTCGAAGTGAGCGAAGCCTCATGGTTCGCGAACCAGTGCCTTGCGGTGCCTTTCAGTGAGAAGTAGAAGTTCTGGAGGCGCTGCTCAGAGTCCCATTCGTTGTGGCGGGCCACGCGCTCGTAGTGTGGAATCCAGTCCTTGGCGTCTCCATAGAGTTCGCCGTGGAAGGGCGTCGGCGATCGAGGGGCGACGGGCAGGTAGACGACAGGGGCGTAGGCCGGGGTATGCGACGCTTGGGTGCTTATTGTCGGCTTCGTTGACTGGTTGGTCTTCTTCGGTAGTGGACCGAATTCCGAAGGCAAACCTTGCATACGGGTGCTTCCTCGGGTCTCGGTCGATTCTACGGATAGTCTTCTTGAGCCGGGGACTGGGCTTGTGCTGCAAGGCCTTGGAAGGGTGCGATTTATGGGCTGCGGTACCCTCACCTCCACCAGAAATGTCACGAATGAAGGTGACGAGAAGACGAACAGTTACCTGAAAAATAAAGGTTTAACAGGTGAACTTGTGCCAAACAAAATGAGTAACTAAAGGGCGTCGAGGCAGCAGAAAACGGGCGGCGATTTGGCGCAGGACAGACAGTGAGAGCGAGACTGACTTGACAAGGTCGCGGGCAGCTGCTTATCTACAGTACGTCACTATCTCGAAAGCTCAAAAAAGAAGGTTTGAGCGTAGCGCGCTGGGGGCGAGGATGAACTGGCACTTTTGTGAACACGAAAAAAGGGCGAAAGTTACGTTTGGTGCCAGAATGAACGGGAATCTTCTAGAAGTTCATGACCGAGCGTTGCTTTCTCGGCTTTGCGGACGGCAAAATGACTTGTTGGTCGTTTTTTTGTGTGTGTCCGTCAACAAAACAGTATTCGACAGAATAGTGGACAAAAAATCGTCGCGAGCGCCTTATCACCTTTTGCGGGCTCCTTATCATCTATCATGCGGTTTTGACACTTGTTTCAATAAGAAAAACACAAAACAAGTGTCAAAACCACAATATAAAGGATAAGGCGCGCGCGAACCGATCATAAGCGCGTAGCGCTCCCCGCAAGCGTTTCTCGGTAAAGGTTGCGGTTGCATAAGCTGCCATGGCAACGGCGGAGTACGAAGTAGCGAGTGACGTCACTAGCCCCGCTAACAATGCAAAGGTAGTAGCGCTCCCCGCATGCGTTTCTTCGTAAAGCTTGCGGTTGCATAAGCTGGCGCAGCAACGGCAGCGTACGAATACTTTCATATAAAAAGATGTGGTATGGTGCATTTATTTATATTTCGTCAATCATTTGGTATAGACACTCGGTGTTTACAAATATGAACTGCCGCTTGCGTGCCAAGCGACTTCCGGTAGTACGCTGCAAGCATGCTTCTGATAGTAGTTCTGCTTTCCTCTCAATCCTCGCGGTTTTTTGTGTTTCAATTTATGAGCTTTTTTTGGCATAAAGTGAGTGTTAATTATATTTTATAATTTGCATTTCATTTTACAGAGAAGTATGATCTTTTTGAATATGTCGAGAATAAGCTGTGTGTAATGATAGGGATTTAATCAACGTCTGAGAGCGTTCGAAAAAAAATGTGTTCGTCGGTGTGTTATTGATATGCGACAAATGAGATGCAACGTCCCATACAACACAGACTTGCAAGACGTCCGGCCAATACGAAGCAGACGCATCGTAGAGTATTCGCACATTATTGCGCGAACACTAGACCGGGGAAAAACGACTGTACGGCAATACCTGCCGGATATGAAACGGTGGTGCAAAACTAGACATCTGAGCGATATTCAAATCGACTTTCAGCCGGTACTGGCACTACACTGCCAAGAATCCCCGTGCGGCTTGGGAACGCAGAAGATGAGATCTTACCATAGTGTTTCCAGCGCTTATTTACTTTCAATTTTCTTCTGAAGCGCGTGAAAGAGCACTTCTGCGGCACACCAGAGAAACTCCAAACTTCAGCAGGCCTCTGGGTTTGTTTTGGCACTTTTGGCACTTCATTGGCACTCCAGTGGCTAGGCCAGAGATAAGCCAAACTTCGGCATGCCCCGAATTTCCAGGTTAGGATTTACTTCGGCAGTTATGGCTCAAGTCTGGCACTTATTTTGGCATAACTATGGCTAACCAGAGAAAAGCCAAACCTTGACTTATCCGAGATACCCAAATTTGGCGTTGCTTTGGCAGTTAGGGCTTCTGTATGGCACTTACTTCGGCACTCTTGTGGTGGACCAGAGAAAAGGCAAACTTTGGCATTTCCGAAATTCTCAAATTAGGCGTTGCTCTGGCAGTTATGTCTCAAGTATGGCACTACTTCGGCACTTTGTGGCGGACCATAGAAGAGCCAAACTTTGGTATGCCCTAGTATCGCCCAACTTGGACTATAGTTAGGCAACGTACTTTGGCACTGATGAACGCCATGGTGCGAAACCTAACTAGGCAAAAGTTGGGCCCCTACATTTGCCAGACCTTTGCACAAGTTGGGCATTTCTCTGGCGTGCTACCTGGGAATGCACCAGAGAAACGCGCAACGCACAAATGCTGCAGCCTCCACACTCTCCCGAAACCTGGCTTCCCCACAGGAAGAGTAACAATGTGGTGGTGCACGCTTTACAAGAAGGGCACCTCTGAGCATTTAGCAAAAACGGAGCAATATCTACACAGCGGCCACGCCGGACCCACACCTCCAGTGGGCGCAGTCCTGCTGGTACCCGGGGTCACAGCCCTACCGCCCATCAGACCCCTTCGCGCCTACCATCCCACCAGGTGAGCCAGCCACTCCCACACACGCCTGAACACGCACGCAGATCACCTTCACTCACTTATCGGGACATCCTCTCCAACCAACCTTCAGTCCCGCTTCACACCCCACCACCTCCTCACCACTCCCCAGCCCAGCTAACACAAGCCTTCCCCACCCTTCTCCTTCTCCAGGCGTCAAACGTAGTCGTCTCTCCGACCAGGAGACCTCCCCTTCCCCCGCTCACACCCTTTCGAATGCGGACCAATATGTTGATCTTTCCAATCGCCTCGAAGAATACGCGCGGAAATTTGATGCCGCCATATCGCACCTCCAGCAGCAAATTACGCATCAGCTCTCCCTCCTCCACGAGCAGCAAGCCATTGTCCAGCAGAAACATCAAGAAAACACTGACCTTCTTGCACATTTCTCTGCTGAGCTTGATCGTCGCTTTCAAGAACAGACTGAGCACTTTAAATCCCTCTTTGCGACATTTCTATCGCAAATCCCCTCGACTCACCCTCTTCCCCCTGAATTCCCTCCTATATAATCATGGAAGAGTGCATACACATTTTTCAGTGGAACTGTCGCGGTTTCAAGAGCAAGCGTAATTCCTTCTTCCTGTGGCTCCAATCGCAACCTCAGCTACCTGACATCCTTCTCCTTCAAGAAACAGGACTAAATCCTACTCTCTCTGGCTATGTCACGTTTCAACAAACTCCCTGCCTTGCCACGCTCGTTCGCTCAACCCTCACGGCTACTCACGAACACGATACCGCCAATAGTCTCACTGTATCGATTCCCCTTAAGCGCGGCTCTCTGCACATCAGTAATGTTTACAGTCCCCCCCCGGAATACCCTCCCGGAACTTAACGAGCTTTTACATCCCTGCCGGGCTAAACGCCGCTTTCACCATATTCTAGCAGGTGACTTTAATGCCCCACATCCCGCCTGGGGCTACACTCGTGTAGACAAAAAAGGCCGTAGGGTGCACTGTGCACTACAAGAAGCCGGCTACACACTGCACAACGACATACATGAACATACCCGAATGGGTAACTCTGTAGAGCGCAATACCAACCCAGATCTCACCTTTTCTACACCATCTCTCCATCTACAGTGGGAACATACGCAAGAGTATATGGGCAGTGACCACGCCATCCTCCACCTTACGGTATCTGAAACTCCGAAACGCATCAGATGGAAACCCATCCGCATAATCGATTGGCATAACTATCGGCAGGACCGCAGCGACCCCCTTTCACAGATATACCTACCTGGACACAGCAACTTACACACACGCTTGATCAACGCACCAAGATCCTTGCCACCAATGAAATTAACCCTCACATCGACACCCACCTCGCGCACAGTTGGGAAGCACGTGCTTCTCTTCTGAAGCGGTGGAAGCGCTGCAAAACGAACCGCAAGCTCCGTGCCCGCATCGATCGCCTAAATGAGCACATCCAGCAATACTCGGATCAGCTCAGCAGCGAACATTGGAATGCCTCTTGCGACGAACTTCAGAGCACCCTGAATACTGCCAAGACATGGCGCATTCTGAAAGCCCTCATAAATCCGGACTCTACCAAGACCATGACCACACACAAGATAAACCGCCTCACTAAGCAGCACACGGATCCGGATACACTTCTGGCTGCCATAAAGGGACTTTATGACGCTCCTGCATGCCAACCACAGTATCCTAACTATGAAGGCTCTCCTCATACTGGGCTCGATGAAGAATTTACCTGCGCAGAGCTACGCGCAGCGCCCCGTCAGTGTAAAAGCTCCAAAGCTACAGGGCCCGACTTGGTCACCACCGCCGTTCTCCGGAATCTTTCAGACGCTGATCAATATCATCTCTTGCATTCCATCAACCTTGTGTGGACAGGCAAACTGCCGCTCTGTGACCTGTGGAAAAAGGGCCACATGATCTTCATTCCCAAGCCTGGTAAGCCGGTGGAACTCCCGAATCTTCGGCCCATCACGCTCACCTCCCACGTAGGCAAAGTTATGGAGCGCATGGTCCTCCATCGCCTCCAACAACATCTTGAAGATACCCAAGCACTTCCTCACTGTATGATTGGCTATCGCTCACACCTTTCCACCCAAGATACACTGCTACGCATCCACGAAGAAATATTGCAGTCACCTAGCACAGCACAGCTAAGAGCCATTCTCGCTATAGACCTCACGAAGGCTTTCGACTACGTGGACCATGACACTATGCTCTCAGAACTCGCCGACACACAATGTGGTTCGCATATGTATAATTATGTCCGGGACTTTCTTCGATCGCGTACGCTCTCAATTCAAATCGGCGAACACAAGCTCGACGCGGTCCCTCACCCACAGAGAGGCATCCCTCAGGGAGCGGTCCTGTCTCCAACATTATTCAATCTCGCTATGCGCCGTATCCACCGCGCCCTCCAACCCCTCCCTGATATTCGGTACTCTCTATACGCTGACGACGTCACTATCTGGATCAATCGAGGCAGTCCTGGTCACATCCAGGATTCTCTTTAGGCCGCCCTCGAAGCTGTTCATCACGCAGCCCTCACTATTGGTCTCGCTTGCTCAGTTGAGAAAACTTCCCTGCTCCTCATCCACTCTCGCCACTGGCATCCCCCTCAAGTGACCCTCCAGCATGACACCCACATCATTCGCCCACAAAAGTCCCTCAAAGTCTTGGGCCTTCATATACAATCCGATGGGGGAGGCACTACTGCCGTGCAGAACATTTTACGCCAGGCTGCACCCATCCTCAACATGATGCGCCGTGTTGCCACACGCACCAGGGGTCTCAAAGAACAAGACCTCATTAGACTTCGCGATGCCCTCATAATTTCCCGCATTCAGTATCAAGCTCCCTACGTATCCCTCACACGTACTTCAGAACGCAAGCTCAACGCTCTTATTCGTAAGGCGACTAAGATTGCACTCGGGCTCCCCTAACCACTAGCACCGCTCGACTGGTTACAACTGGGCGTACTACCTACGGTCTCCGACATTATCGACATTCATCGCATACATCAGCGTCAACGACTCTCGCTAACTCCAACAGGTCGCCTCATCCTGCACGAACTCGGCTATACACCCCATACAACCGGACCTCAACCCACTCCCCTAGACAACACGATTCTGCAACATATTACCATGGCCCCGATTCCCCGCCACATGGACAGGGAACGAAATCCCACTCGCCGTCTTCTCCGTGCGGCATACTACACGAGGAAAATCTCCCGAGATCCCGAATCTCATCACGTATTCACCGATGCAGCCTTAAAAGACACCCTTGGTGCATTCGCGTACATCACTTCACGCGGCACTGCCCACTCGCGAACGCAGCGCTGCGCTTCCCCGGTCGAAGCAGAACTTCTCGCCATTGCACTTGCTGCTGCCAACAACTCTTCCCCTGGCCGTACCACCCACATCTACACGGACTCAAAGTCGGCCTGCTCCCACCTCGCTCAGGGCCTCGCATTCCCTTCTGCACTTCCTCTCCTCAACAATGTTAGAGGACCTCTTCACATCCACTGGATACCTGGTCACGCTGGCGTTGCCGGGAATGAACGCGCTCATCAGCTTGGCCGCGAAACGCTCCTCCGCACCCCTGCTGACGCTTGTGACACAGCCCCTGTTCCTCCTCCTCCCCTCCTCACCCTAGCCGACCTTCTCGCCTCTCGCTGTACCTTTCCTCCGCCCCACACCCAGCTCACTCGTCGTGAGCAAACACTCATTCGTCAGGCACAAACATACACACTTCACACACCCGCTCGACTCCACCTATTTCGCCGCTCCTTAGGTGACCCTCTCCCTCTTTGTTCCCGCTGTCTCACCCCTTCCGACCAGGACCACTTACTGTGGGACTGCCCCCATAACCCGGCACAACCACACACTTACACCCGGGAGTGGCTGGCTCTTGCGGTCAGCCTCGAACAACAACGGGAACTGGCAGACCACATCATCAGTGCCCTCAGCGGCTGCCTGGACTGAGGCGGCTGAGTCATCCCCACCACCATTTTTGAATAAAGTTTCTATCTATCTATCTATCTACACAACGGGGTGTCAATCTGCATTCGTGACGTTGCGATACTCATTAAGTGCTTTAGAAGAAATTTCAATGCAAAAGCATTAACTCTCCCATGAAGGTAACCGGCGTTATCGTTTTCTCTAGCGCGATAAACGGCACCTAAATTCCCCTGAGTGAAACGGGACCTCAATTCCCATTGGCTGCGATGCGTCGTGTGGCTCCATAGCAACAGCGTCATCGTAGCTAAGGAGCCAGCCAAACTGCTGGCGGCGCAGCGGGATGGGCGGACGCGGGTATGCGTTGTCCTGACATTAAGTTTGACATTAGGCCTATCGTTACGCTTTGAGGTCTAACGTCGTCAACCGGTACGCGCAGCTATGGGACGGGAGGGGGATGCGGGTATGCGCTAGCCTGACGTTAGGCCTCAAGTTAGGCCTAATATTACGATCTGAGGAACGTTACTAGAACCACTCAGTTGGAGAAACTGCCATAGAGCCTGCTCTGAAACAGGGGCGGCGACCCTAACCCCAGTACCGAGCTAATGGCGATCGCAACGCTGCCATTTCTCTCGCAGTGGCTACTCCGTGAACTGCATGGCTGCACTTGCTGGTTCCGTCTAGTCCCGGAAGGCCCTGTGGCGCCATCTCGCAGGGCCATCTTGTTACATTCAGGTTCCTTTCAGTTGACCGATGAACCAAGGGTCAGGTTTGGCAATGAGACTCTAAAGCCAGACCTGGTGTTATTTCAGGGGGAGCAAGCAATGATTGTGGATGCTCAAGTGATTGGCGAATACGAGCCCCTGAACTCACTAAATGCCGAAAAGGTCCGGAAGTACTCGATGCCCGAATTCATTGAGGCGATCAAAACAGATTTCTCAGTACGGAGAGTTGGATTCTATGCCCTAACAGCTGCCGAAAGGGGTATCGTGTGCCCAAAATCGGCTGATTTTTGTTCTCGCTGGGCCTTTCGCGTCGAGACGCGTCATACCTAAGCCTGCTTGTGGCAAGAGGTACACTCCACTGCCACTATCTTTTTATGCGGGGGACGCAGCGAGCATGACGGCGCACCCCCTAGTTCCATGTGTTACGTACTGCTAACTTAGTAGCATCTGACGTACCACTGTGAGCAGTTGAGCTGCTGTTGTGTTTATTCCTTTTGTTGTTCTCTTGAAAAGTTTAGCACTACCTTTTTTTTTTGAAAAACTTGTATAATGTTGTTTTGTGATGAACCATTGTGACCTTTGTGAGTTGCTCTGGGGCAATTGGAGGTAGTACCGGGCAGTTGCACTCCGTCAGTGTTGGTTTCTTGCTGTTATTTTCCACTGTTAAGTGTTATATTTTTATTAAAAAATTGTTTAATGTTGTATTGTCATGGCTTGCCATTTTCCCTCGATGTGTTTCCTTTTTCTTTTTCGCTCTAGTTTTGTCTTTGAACGTGCTTGCTGTATATTTTTGGGACTCTGCCGTGCTGGCAAGTGTTCTCGGTTTAAGCTTTCCGTGGGAAAAAAAGCGAATGTAATGAGGAATGGTCTTCAATAAACAATCTAGCCATATAAAGCCACTTTCATTCTTTGAATGGTATAAAGCCACTTTCATCTTAAAAACTCCAGCGGCCCAGGTTTCAAGGGCGAGTTTCACAACTGAGTGTTTTAGAAATGTTGGCTTTGAGGTCTAACGTTGTGAACCGGTACCCGCAGCGATGTTGATGATTAGAGGACACGCGCCGCGCCGAGCTTCGCACTCCCGCCGCTGCCTCACCCAGCGGCGCAGCAGTCGCCAGCGAGCTAGGGATGCTTTCGCATTCACAACTCATTGGAAGTACTTAGGTGACCTCTGAATTTCTTTTTGCCAGTTCTGTAAAACCGCTGATTTAAAATTTTTGCATACTGTGGGCAGCACTACTTACATGACAGCGCGTCGTTACCATTAGTTCATAACCAGTAAATGTTAACAAAAACAGAACCGATGTTTGAACCCAAAATTTCGGGGATTGGAAGATATCTTTAATGATTACTGCTCTAAGAACAAGTTCAGAAAGAATGGTTGGGTTGTTGTGTACCACTAACATTGGAAGGGCGAGGCTAAGGTCACAAGAATTCCGATGATGCAAAACAAAATCTTACTTAACCCCCACCCCCACCCCGCCCCCTTCCCAAAAAAATATAGAAAGAAAGAAAATAGTGTTATATTTAGAGAGATTTGAGCATTTCATGATCGCCAACGACCAAAAGGCTGAAACGAAGCAAGCGGCATTTTTAAAAGTGATGGGAGCTCAATCTTACGAAGTGTTGAAGAGCTTGGTTGTACCGGCAGTTCCGGAAGACAAGTCGTTTTGAAGAAGTGAAGCTGCTTCTGAGGAATTACTACATTCCATAGAGTTCATTCATCGCGGAACAGTATAAATTTACCAGGCTCACACAAAATGAACAAGAGAGCATTGACGATTTTATTGTTAAGTTAAAACGCGCAACAAGGAAGTTCTTGCAAGAGTCCCTTCGTGACCGACTTGTGGCAGGACTAAGTCGGGAAAATATTCAGCGCGTTTTATTCGCGAATGAAAACTTGATTTTCGAAAATGCTTGCAAAATAGCTTTTGACTAGTTTACCGCGAAACAGACAACGCTACTGCAGGTCAGTTGTATGGACGCGTCGATGCACGTGATAAAGGCTGAGCTTAAAGCTGCTAGAAGAAAACAGAATCAAAGTAGGAAGCCTATCCAAAACAAGATATATTGTGAATGGTGCGGAAGAGCGCATACGGAAAGTGAATGCTGGTGGAAGAATGCCTTGTGTTATAAATGCTTTAAGGTGGGACATTTTCAAAAGAAGTGCCCGAACGAAAGGAGAGTGTCCCATGGGAATACGGACGTGGTGGACTGCTCAGATCAGGACTTTGAGCTATACATCTACCACTCCTCTAATATGAATCACTCCAGTTATGAAGTGAATGTGAAGGTCGAAGGCCAGGACGTCAGCATGCAAATAGGTACCGGTACTGCCGTCATGGTTATTCCCAGTGTTGTGAAACATTGCCTCCTCAGGTTAAGTGTGCGCCCTCTCAAGTAGCACTGAAAACGTTTACCAGATTACGGATACCAATCAAGGGCGACGCGAAGTCGCTCTAACGTACGGAAACCGGTCATTCACCTTGCCCGTTATCATAGTCAAAAATCAAGGCACAAAAATGTTCGTGCTGATGGGGAGGCTCGAGAGGCCCAATTTGACTGGAAAAGTGTCATGTTATTGTCGCATGTAACGATTGCGGGCAGGGTAGATAGACTGCGAAGCAAGTTCCCGACAGTGTTCTCTATTGAAGTTCGCGCTCCGCGACAAGGTCGAAAAAAAATTGAGCCATGTTGTGACAAAAGGGGCTGTGCGACATGTAACCCAAAGTGACTGGGCAACGTCGGTAATCGTATACCAGAAGGAAGCTCGCACGCAAAGGTTGTGTGGGGATTAGAATGTGACTGTAAATCCTCTTCCAAAGACGGACCACTACGCCTTGCCTCGACATGAATACTTGTATACCAATATTGCGTGAGGCGAATTGTTTTGTTTCTTACATCTGTCTGTCACGTACCAGCAGGTACCGCTCACTACCGAGTCACGACCGCTCTTAATCATTAACGCGCACATAGGTTTGTTTCAGTATCAACGCCTACCGTTTGGTGTGGCCAGTACGCTAGCCATTTTCCTGTCCTTAATGGAAGAGGTTCGCAAGGTTATGCCAAATATGGCGTGCTACATAAACAACGTCATTGTGTATAGAAAGGAAATCTCAGAATGTCAAAAGACGCTGGAACTTGTCTTAAATTGGCTAAGCGAATACAGCGTCATTCTCGATGTGGACAAATGCCGCTTTTTTTTAAAGCGCCAGGACTTATCTGGGTCTCACAGTGAGTGCTGATGGAATTTATTCCAAAAACAGCCAAAACAAAGGCTCTAACAGAAGCGCCCAAAGCTACATACATAACGGGACCCAAGGCGTGTTTGGGAATGTTAAAGTTGAATTCAAAGTTCCTAAAGAACGTTTCATTCGTAGCGAACCTCTTTATCGGCTTCTAAAAAAGGGCATACTTAGTCGCGGACGTGGGAACGTAGCCAAGTCTTTGCTGCTGCAAAGCAGTTGCTATTCAAGAGCCTGGTCCTAACCTTTTATAATGGAAAAAATCTGAATTCACCACTTATGTACTCGGAGGCACTCGGAGGTACTCGGAGGAGTTAAGGCCCTACACAAGCATGGCGACGAGTTTTCTTTTGGAGCAGTGGTGTATTACCTGTCGGTCAAGGGTATTTATGCCTTAACAACTAAAGAAAAGCATCTTTGGATTGCTTCATTGGGATCAGCCTGGAACCAGCCACATGAAAATGCTAACTAGGAGATTCGCATGGTGACCTGGGTTAGACCAGACAGTCGAAACATTTGTCCGGCAGTGCCGCGTCTGTCTAGCAGTTCAGAACTCTGCTCCTCCTGTACCGCTACAGCTCTGGAGCTATCCAGACAAGTACTGTCAGCGGGTACACGTGGATCTTGCGACAGTGGGTAGTCACGTTTTTCTCGTGTTGGTGCACGCTTTCTATAAGTGTAAAAAATTGGGTTGTGTGTATGTTTATACAGCCTAGAGCTTGGTCTGCCTCAACGGGCGACGAGTCTCCCAGCTGTAGATGAGCAATTTAGCCAGTGCAGTGCAACCGCTAGCCTGGGGTCTTTAACGTGCACCACGCAGTAGTAATACACGACCGCACGCCGGTACGATGCTCATCCAGATCGAAACGGGCAGGGGGTGGAACCCAGGATCCTGGGTCCTGCAGCGCGAGCGTTCACTCCACATGCTCCGAGCTGGTGTACGCTAGACCACTCGGCCACCGATCCCCCTTCTATAAGTGTATTGAAGTGTGGTTAATGTCTTCTACCACCACAAGCAAGAAGACTGAGGAGCTTCGGAGAGCGTCCAAGTACAACGGATTGCTGGAGGTTTTGATAACTGATATTGGTCCTCAGTTTATTTCTCTAGTAGTTTTCAGACATTTTTACAAGTAAACAAGATAGAGCACTTGAGAACCTCACCGTATCACGCTGCCTCTGACGGCGCAGCAGAGCACCTGGCTCACACAACGAATTAGGTGTTGTTAAAGCAAGTGCTAGACAAAAAGCTCACCGGTGTGAAACATTTATTGATGGAACGTTTAGATAGCTATCTGATGAGATGCCTTGATCAGCCCCAACAGTGTCACAGGGCTCACTCCAGACGAGCTCTTTTTGCAGCGCTAACCTTGGGAGAAAGCTTCGCTGCTAAAATCAAGTTTTTTTTAGACCATTCAGAATAAGCAAAACTTTTAGAAAAAACAAAGATGTCTCGGGAGGTGGTGCTCATTTTTTCACAGTGGGTGACGCGGTATTGGTGAAAACTGTGCGATGTGAGGAAGTGGCCTGGCAAGAAGGAATGATGACCCAATTCTGAAGCGCAGTGACCCATTTATTGAAAGTGTTTAAGCACGTCAGGTTCGTGGACGCCGTCCACCACGGACTTCGCTGCGTCCGTCCAGGAGAACCCTCAGTGCCGACTGCTCCGCCAGTGCTTTCTCCCAGCGCCGCGTGCTCCGCCACAATAGTGCTACCGTTTGTTCTCCTGCAGCCGCAACTTCTCTACGCACTGCACCGTCCGATTCTGAACTGGAACGGCCGCTCCCGTCTTTGGAGGCTGCATGGCCAACAACAACTTCCCCGGCGCCGACGGCGGAGCAACCAACATTGCGAAGGAGTGAGCGGGCGCGACGTCCACCGGACAGATACGTACCAAGGAACAACCGGAACTGTGGGATGTCTATATGCGGTAGGCGACGAGGCCTACCGCATATGGAAAAAATAAAACTGGCTGCAAGCGTTTGTATTCGCTCTACATCGGCTCAGTAAAGCTTTATGAACATTACTTCTGACATTGGAATTCGTTTCTCGAGTTGTTCTCGTGAAATTAAATTTTCGATATAAAGAATAACATACATTTAACACATGCGCATTCCCGCTCAGAACATATGATATTGTGACACCAAGATACTTAAAAATGTTGAAAGGTTGGAAAGCTATTCGATTCATTTAGTACGAAAGCACCATATGACATTTATTTTTGGTTATCAATTTTTGGAATCAATTTTATCAAAATTGATTTCGCATATCTCAACTTTCACAACAGTGGAAGATAGTCAATAAAGACTCATTCAAAAAGGCCTGGTCGTCGACAGTTTCAGCAGGGATGTACACCACAAAATCATCAGCGAACAAAAGCGTTACTATAGCTGAGTCAATATTCTGACGAAGATTTAAACTACCCTCAATATATACACTTGAGGTACTCCAAACGAGACCGGTAAAACAGATGACGCGTGGCCGTCAATTTCCACATATCGCGTTCTATCAGAAATGTACGATTTGATCCAAACTATCAAGGTCTTATCAACACCGAGAACCAGTAATTGTTTAGGTTACTTGCACGTGTGGCTCTGTCGAACGCTTTAGATAAGTCGATAGTTACAACATCCTACTGGCCACGATTGTTTAGCCCTTTCAAAAACTGGCAGGTTGATTCTAATAACTGCGTAATAGTAGAAAGCTTCCTACGAAAGGCGTGTTTTTTGTCGTAGAAAAGATTATTGTTTTCTATAAAGTCTAGGAGATACATAAAAATAATATGTCCAAAGGTTTTGCATATTGTTCATGTAAGCGATCCTGGTCGGAAGTTCCTTACGACAAGATGGATGCTTGATTTGTAAATGGGAACTATTTCGGCGTTTAGACAATCTTCTGATAAGGGACCTTCAACGAGAGATATAAAAAAATAAGTCAGAAAGTGGGATCTGGGTTCGCGATTGCGTCTCAGAAATTCATTTAGGATTTTGTCTAGTCCCGGCCATTTTTTAATGCAAATATCTAGCAGTAGAGTGCCCACTCACTAAAAACTAATTTGAATAGGCTGCGTATGGCTCATCGGCATTTAGAATATTTAGAGACGTACCAACTGACAATAAAACGAGTGAAAATAATTGTTAAATTCATTTGCCACGGCTAGGAGATTATCGGAAATAGCACCGTCCACGTAAACTTCCCTCAAAATTTGATTTGTAGGTGACAAATATTACCTGGACTTGTGAGGCGAAGTTTTTAAAAGTGCATTACTTGCATTTTGCAAGGAAATTAGCTTTAGCGTTTTTTACCTTGCTTTTTAACACCCTGATTTAAAGATCCGATTACGGATGAGTTCCTATGTTTACATATTATCTTGCGTTTCAATCTGCGTTTTAAATAGATAATCTCGCGAGTGACACAGTGGTTTGTCTTATTGTGTTTTTTTCACTCTCTGCTGCACATACGAAGTTAAACAATATTTTACTGTTTTCCCAAATTCTTTCCAGAGACTTTTCACGCTATTCGTCTGACGTAAGAAATCAAATGAGGATTCACGATGGTCTAAGACTGCTGTGTCATCAAAATTTGCAAAGTTGTAAACGAGTGCTGTATTATTTATATTTTTTGTAGGGAGGTTATTTCATGTTCCCGTTGTAAGCGGTGGCGCACAATTTCACTACGTCTACCCGCGTCTACTTGCTTCTCTGAACTTCGTTCTGTCTGCTTAACTATTGCTAGGTTCTCACCAAATTGGTGTTGGTGCTCACAAACATGTCCGTCGATTCATCTGAAATGACGAATTGGCAATCTGGGAAGTAAGCCTGTCAATTGCGTTACTAGAGGTTTTCAATACCTCAACTCAATATTTTGACATCACTTCAAGGTGCTGGTGCTGGTTGTTTAACGTGGCACGAACATATACATGGCCTTAAAAAAAATAACGATTTCTGCCCATTTACTTCACCTGTCACTCTTAATGACGAACGTATCTGTTTATAGCAAAAAAACTAGTTGGCACAAGCATGCCTTTCAGTGTATTTATCTTTTCACCATCTCCCATCTCAAACGGTTTCTTAATTTCTCACTCTAACATTTCCCTACTCTTCCACCTACTTTTTCATTTTTAACTTCGAAACAATTGAATTGATTCTAAAAGAGACCCGAGAATCTGGAACAACAAAATCACAAAGTCAGGGCTTAGAAACAAAAAAAAGCCGATCTATCAGAGCGTTTTACGCTTATCAGGCCTAAAAGACCAAATCGGTGCTCCTAGTAGAGCCGTGAGCGGGGGTGCTGAGGTTCCAATCCCTAAGCCGTCGCCACCGCGCCCATGCACATAAGGCACCTCGATTCATCCCTGAAAGTCGGAACGATTGCCGGCCGCCCGAGCCGCTCGGTTCGAAGAGCCTCGTTCCCTAAAGCTTCGGCACATTCAGGACTTAGCGACCCTTCTCGTCGCAGATGTCTCCCCCGAAATGAGACAGATACAAGACGCAATGACCGAACGAGCTGTCGTTGCTCCCGTTCCCCCTCCTTCTTTTTTTACATTTGTTTAGTTCAAATACTTCCTTCTTTTCCCCATTCAGAGTGCCGTGACTCCTCTCTTTTTTTTCTTTTTCCACTGACCTGTTACTCGTTACTACTGCTGTGCATTCTCAGTTACTATTTTTTTCTCTTTTCAAAGTCGAGTGACTGCTTTTTCTTGTTTTTCCATGACGGTTACTCATTTATAGCACAACAAATTCTAGTTCATTCCTTTTTTTTATTCAGTCCTATTCCTCTTGTTTTCTTTCCATATACTTATTATTCCCATCTACGGCTACGCAATCCCAGTTATTCCTTCTTTTGTTTCAATTTTAGTCCAGTAAATCCTGTTTTTTTTTTTTATTTCTTATTTTCACAGATGTGTTGTTCCATTCTACCGCTGCGAGTTTCTAATTACTATTTTTATTACCATTCAGAGTACAGTTACTCGTTTTCTCCTTTTAATAAATACCTTTTGCCTTTGAACCGCTACGCATTCCCAGTTATTAATTTTGTTTGGATTTGGAGTTCAGTGACTCCTTTTTTTTGCGTTTCTGCAAATATGTGACTTCCTTCTACAGCTTCGAATTTCCAATTGCTCTCTTTTTTATTTAGAGTTTTGTAACCCCTATTTTTTCTTCTTAATGACGTCTTACTCTTTTCTACCGCTAGGCATTCCCCGTTACTACCTTATTTCCCTTTCGGGGTCCAGTGATCCCTCTTTTTTCTTTTCTAGATACATTTTACTCCTTTCTACCACCAAGCTTTCCCAGTGCTTCCTTGCTCTCCATTTATACTCAGCAGCCTGCTCTTTTTCCTTGCCCCACTGCTCTCACTGCCTTCTACGACTATGCATTTCCAATTACTTCCTTTTCCTATTAAGGACCATTGACTCATTTTTCCCCTTTTCGCAGAGCTGCTGCTCCCTTCAATAGCTACGTATATTCAGTTGTTTTCTTGTTCCCATTCAGAGTATATCGACACATCTTTACGCTTTCGCCAAGGCTGTTACCCCATATTACTTTTATGCGTGCATTCTAAATTTCTCTTTTTTTAATTCCCACTCCAGTTACTTTTTTATGTTTTCCACCCATTTGTTACTCCCTCTACCACTGATAATTCACAGTTACTCTCTTTTTCTCTCCTTCAAAATCCAGTGACTCCTTTTTCTTTTTTTTCAGAAACCTCTTACTCCCTTCTACCGCTACGAATTACCAGTTCTTTTTTTTTTAAATTCAGAGTCTAAGGACTGCTTTCTTGCCTTTCCACAGTCCTTTCTGTTCTTCCCTGTACCGCTAAACATTCCAAGTTACTCACTTGTATCCTATTCAAATTCTAGTTACTCTTTCCCCTTTCCAGATGCGTGTTACTCTTAACTGCTGCTACGCACTCCCATTTGTGTTCTTTCTTTTTCGGCAATTCAGTCCAAGTACTCCATCTTTTCTTTTCCATAGATTTATTACTCCCTTCAACCACTGCGCATTCCCAGTTACACCCTTTTTTCCCCATTCAGCGTCCAGTGCCTGCTTTCTCCCCTTTCTACATACCTGTTACCTGTTGTACGAATACTCACTCCGAGATACTTCCTTTTTTTTTCTGCGCCAGCTCCTCTTTGACGAGAAGACAAAAGAAACGAGCAGCAATAGCGTCCTCGTAACCTTTTTTGAGACTGAGGAAGGAGCAACAACCGCCGTCAAGCAACCGAAGGTTGTGCCTGTCCGCAGGCAGCGGCAGCGGCTGCAATTTCTCCGGGAGAGTCGATTCTATCCCCGTCAAAGAGGTTATTGTTTTGCCAGACGCCATGCCCGTGCTTCTTCGCAACTGAGCCAATTCCGCGTTCCTGCCGTTTGCTCCCCCTATTGTTCCTACGGATGCTTTGACTATACACGTTGCGCAGCCGATACAGCGAGAGAGACCGAGAAAGAAAAAAAAATGAAACAGAAAAAAAGGAAGTGAAAAGAAAACGAAAAAGAGATGGAAGGGAGGGAAAGAGGGCCATCTCTGGTGATACCTGCGCCGCTTAATTTTGTTTGTCGCCGGGAGATGGTGTCGCGATCGTGACAGGCTTCGCTGCCTCGGGGATATTGGCTCCGCAAGCTTGAGAAACAGCATTTGCCAGCCCGTGCCGGGTGTCTCTCTTTTGTTTTGTCAGTTCTTTTTTTTGTTTCACTTCTTATTATATGGATATTTTTTTTGCCTGCTTTGTCATTTTTTATGTGTTTGACGTGCATCGAGAAGACTGTTTAGGACGAGTTTAAGCCTCTTCGCTTCGACGTGACAAGAAGAGACAACTTGGAATGGGAGCCGAAATAGATCTGCTCATGCAATTCGCAGTAGCGATTCGTGTGGGTATCGGCCTACGGATAACGTTGCGTCTACTACTGTCATCCGTTCCGCCGTCGATCAAATATAATATCCACCACCTTCCACCGTAGCACATTCCAGCCAACGGAGCCGAAATACCGCACAAAAGGACAGTATTATTTTGAACGCAAAAAGATGAACGTTCTTTTGGAAGAAATTGCGATGTAAATGTCTTTGTTTTGGGCCTATGTGGTACCCACGGACCGTATAGGGAAAAGTAGTGGCCCTTAGAGCATGAATTAAAACCATATAATTTCAGACAACTGAACGGAAACACGAATTATTTTTATCCAGGTGACATGGCGAAATACCAAAGCTGTGATGCTGCCAAATCTTGAAAGAGCAGAACGATATAATTGCGAAATAATTTGTTTGTAGATAACTACTTAGTTTCCGGTTCTTATCCCAATGAGCACGTCCTAGCGCGCATAGTCCTTGTTAGCAACTGGAGCATTAAGAAGGGTATAGAGGAGTAAATATTGTAATTGAGTAAGGGAGTATAAAGAAGAAAATTGGTGACTAGTTTGCCCGATTTCCCAAAGGTCATCCTGGAGATGTCTCACACTGCCTGATGATAGTTAGGAAAATACAGAGGTGTAGCGAATTGCCTTAGAAGGGCGAGGGGATGAATTGTGCTTTTTGTCTCTAGGCTAGGTGGCGCAACCTACCTCCCGCCACAAAGGGTAAAGCCATTAGCATCCACCCATTCATCCAATATATGGCTTCGCTTACTTTGAAGCAGACATGTGCACGTTACCCAAAAAAGGAACTAAATACCGTTACTCGTTACTGGCTCAAAAAGTAACTAAATACGTTACTCGTTACCGATTCTCAAAAGGAACGCGTGAGTTACCTCAAAAGTAACGAGTTACTTTCCACGTTACTTTGCCGACAAAATACACAACTGCTTTTGTTTCATGGTTTATTGTTTTCTTTTTAGTAGTCGTTGCCCTTAAGCAGCAGTTGCCTGTGGACGTTTTCATCAGTTATGTTTCCCCGCTTCCTTGAAAATACATCTCCGGCGACGCTGAAGAGTCGTTCTACCGACGCGCTCGAAGGAAGGGCAGTGTTGTGTTTCAGGAAGAGCTGGTGAATCTTCGAGAACTGCGCCTTCATTGAGGGCAGCGGGTAATGGGTTATGCGCCTTCTCGTGTTCGCAACCTCCGGGTTTACATTCGGTCAGTACCCGTTTCTAGAAGGTTCAACTAAAGAACCTGATTGTGCTCGCTGGGTGAAGGACATTCCCAGCTGTAGAGTTCAGTACAGCAACGTTAATCGCTGGACAAGCCAGTCGAACTGTTCGACTGACGTGTCCAGCGATATGCGTTGCTGTACTGTCATACTGTTTAGTTGTTTTTCGTGTTGCCCATCTGCCTTTGCCACAATAGACGCATACTCAGGCTAGAATAAAAACAAGGCCGTTTAAGCGGTGTTGTACACGTTACTCCTCAAAAGTAACGAGATACCGTTACTCGTTACTTGGCCTTCAAAGTAACTAAATACCGTTACTCGTTCCTTTTCTAATAAAGTAACTAAATACGTCACTCGTTACCGAAAATAGTAACTAAATACAAGTAACTCGTTACTTGTAAGGCGTTACGTACATGTATGCTTTGAAGGATATGTGGTTGTAACACCTGTTGCTCCATGGGTGCAACTTTTGAAGGTCATTGACACCAATCAGTTCTCATAGACTAACAATTGCTAACTATGCGTGTATCTTAATGTAACACATACTCAATTGTATATTAGCTTGCTGCCTCACCCTTGGAGTACATGGTTTCATACAAATATATCGGTATTTATATTACTTTAAACATGTCATGGCAAGCTTCGCATAGCATTGCTAAAGCAAACTCTATGGTCGGATACTTAACATGAAACTTTAATTTGGCACCCGTGTCATTAAACTTGCATTTACGTAAGATTTTACTACGGTACAAATTAAAGTACGCTGTAACAATATGAGATCCCGGTTCAAAGTTGGAATGCAACGAAGTCGCCCCGCGTTCCACATAAACTCTTTTATACAAAGGGCGTCACCTAATATAACTAACTTCACCCAACTTTAGGGTCAATATCAGTAATCAATTCATTTAGAGCTACTATTACCAATAATAGGTGTAAATGTAAACATTGAACATTTTATATTTTCACTGCATTTTTTTAATAGTTTTGCCTTCTATAATATATATATATATATATATATATATATATATATATATATATATATATATATATGTATATATATATATATATATATATTAACTCTTTCTTGATGCTTCTTTTCCCTGAGGGTACTAAACAAATAAGTAAATAAATAAATAAATTAATAAATAAATGTGAAATTCAAGTTGTCTCAAGCAGTTCCTGTACTGTTCCTTCCTCTATTCCCTCTCTTCTTGTATGAAAGGAAAGCAATGAAATTGAATTGAATTGAACTGAACTTGTTCACAACATATTTATAATGGGGAGATAGTAATTTTGGTTACAACGGAAAATGTACATGTAAAGAAGCAAAGTCCGGTATGACACCTTGGGTCCCACAAAAAAGCTATGTATGTTGTGTAATTCAATACATTTTGGCGTCTCTCATGGTAGCACGTTTTATTCAAAGCACGAAAATCTTAATTTAGGTTTAAAGTAGCATAATGAAACGCTCTACGTCTTCGTGGAACAAATCGGCTTTAGCACGAAGTTGGGAGATCATGTTAGAAAACAAATCACTGCGGCAACCATAAACATATACGACGAACAAATAGCAGAAAGTACTGTTTTCAGTCCACAAAGTTTGACCAGAGTAGCCATACTGTTAACGGCAGACCGACCCGTCTCTCGATGTAGAATCACGACGTCCAAGCTGCTTTGCTCTCCAGTCCCAGACTAAAGAAAATATTCATCCATCTCGCCTTTGTTTGCTTTGTCTGTCTGCCTGTTTTTGTGCGCGCGTGGCCACTCTGCCCACCAGCACACAAACAACACGTCACGTCGTCGCTGCAAAACGTCGTACTTCCGCGGCCCCAGTGTTGGTCGACGCCGCCGGCGGGTGACAGAGTGTGATTACGGTCGGTGTCAATCCCGGATCTCGGACTCTAATTGAGGACCGGGTTAGAAACCCCCGACAACTCATCCCCCACTCCCGAACTTCCCTCCCCATCTGCGAGGTGGCGCTGACTGCTCAGCCGCCCAGGGAGGGAAGGACGTAGAGGGACGTGTCACGTCCATTTGCACGCAAGGAGTTGCAGTCGGACAGTGTCCGATATAGACGCCAGGCGTCGCTAGCGTCTCAAGTTTGATGACGGCGGGGGCCGGGGGGGGGGGGCGGCTGGGGGAGGGGGGAGGTGGAGGGTGGAGCGGATGCACCCTTTCCCTTGGGCTTGAGGGACCGGCAGCTAGCCGTGTGTTTTCGGGGATGCACCTAATTACGGGGCGCCTTGACAGCGTGCCCCATTAATTGTGTTTCACAGCCTTCCATCAAATAGAGGCGACGTCATTTAAAGTCCGCCTTTAATGAGTCTCCTTCTCTCGTTTTCACGCTCAGTGGCACTCGCGACACCAGACAGTAAAGACACGAATCTGTCGGTGGTGTAACAGTGCCGGACGTGCCAGAGACACAAGGACAACGTCCGTGACGTATCAGTGGGTCAAGCGGAGCTGAATAGACTCCTACTATTCGTGTCAGCCTGACTCTGTAATTTGCACTAAACCCATACTACGTCGTATTGTCCCTTTTCTGTGGGGAAAGAAACTTCTGGTATTGAACTAGCAGTTTGTAACTATGGCAAAAACAACTACACTGGTACTAGTGTACACTTTTGGTTTTCTAAAAATATGCGTCACTGAAATAATGTTTTCTGACGTAAAGTTGACTGAACACAAAATAAAAGGGCACTGAAGCTTATTTCTAGATTGTATTTTAAGGAGTGCCGACTCAACGTTTGCATTCTAAAGCTGTGGTCACATTTCGAGTACATCATACAAACGACCGCTGGCAGACACTGTCTGAAGCATGTTTCTTCATTCTATGTCGGTCCTCTCACCTTGATCATAACCACTGCCTGCTTACATTATTGAAACGTACATACGTATGAAGAAAACTTGCTTAGACCATGTGTGAGGCGTAAATTATATCTAATAGGCGCCTACAGATAATCTATTTTAACGCATAAAGAAGGAAATTAGTAACATTCCGTGAGAAGCCGGATTAGTCCTACTACGGTTCTTGAGGTGCATTCGTGTAGAGTAGAAATGCTGAAAATTTTAAAACAGCCGATTGTTCTTCAATCTTGTTCTTCTTTGGAAAGTCGTTAACCCCACTGAAAGCTCCGATGTTGCGCTTAGAATGGCTGACGGAGAAGATGTACCAAATGAACAGTGTTCTTTTGTTTTAAATGATGTTTTCGTCAAAGCGTTTTCGTGCCCCGTTACCTCCAACTTTACCACCGCTCCAGTTTGTAACTTTTTTCCAATGTATCCTGTCATTATAGAATCTGAAGGGATTGCTAACATAATTAAAAATCTTAAAACTTCTTCGGCAGCCGGCATCGACAATGTAACTGTTAAGTTTCTAAAGAGCACTAAAACATATTCAAGCATTATTCTATCTCATCTTTTTTCTCAGTCTCTCGAACAAGGAATATTACCCAGTGACTAGAAGGTGGGAAGGTGATTCCAATTCATAAAGGCGGCGATAAACATAATCCTATTAATTTCCGACCAATCTCTCTAACGAGCATCTCTTGCGAAATTCTTGAACACGTAATATATTCACATCTTGTTAATTTTCTTGACTCCAACTCTTTTTTCAACACAGCTCAACATGGTTTTCGAAAATTTTATTCCTGTGATACCCAACTACTAACATTAACTCATCATCTTCACCTCACTCTAGACCGGGGTTCTACGACTGACTGCATATTCTTAGATTTCTCAAAAGCTTTTGACAAGGTTTCTCACCAGCTGCTTCTTCATAAACTTAGTAACCTAACCTTAACATAGATTCCAATGTCTTCACATGGATAAAATCATTCCTAACGAATCGCTTCCAATTTGTTCGAACTAATGGCAGTAATTCTTCGGCCTCACCTGTTAACTCCCGTGTCCCTCAGGGCTCCGTACTCGGACCACTCTTATTTCTTATTTATATAAATGACTTTCCTGTGCATGTTTCTTCCTCTATTAGTCTATTCGCCCACGATTGTGTAATTTATAAAGAGATAGTTAACGACTCTGACATTTCTGCCCTTCAGGTTGATATTAACAACATCTGCAAATGGTGCAAAGAATCGCTCATGGAGCTTAACATCACTAAATGTACATCTATAAGAGTATCTCGTCATAACAACACTTGTCCTTCCTACTCTATAAACAATTTTAGTCTAGTTTTTGTGTCCTCCTATAAATATCTCGGCATTCACATAACCAACGACCTCTCCTGGAATATCCACGTCCAATATGTCACTAACAACGCAAATAGACTCTTGGGCTATCTCAAACGTAACTTTTCGCTTGCTCCCCTTTCGTTAAAACTTCTCCTCTATAAAACCCTAGTTCGTCCTAAACTTGAATATGCAGCTTCTATCTGGAGCCCCGGTATCACCCTTGCATCAGCTGTCGAATCTATTCAAAATCGTTCTGCCCGTTTCATACTTTCGAACTATCATCGTACAACCAGTGTAACTTCCATGAAATCGTCCCTCTCCTTGCCTGATCTCTCTTTCCGAAGAAAAATATCTCGTCTATGTTTATTTCACAAGATTTATTACTCTAACCCCACTCTCCGTCAAGCATTGTTTCTAGAACTATCGTACATATCATCACGTGTAGACCATGACCTAAAGGTAGGGATTCCCCATTGTAGCACCTCCACCTTTAATGCCTCTTTTCTACCCCAGACCTCCATTGATTGGAATCGCCTTCCCGCACATATAATCTCGATAACTAACACTGTTGATTTTAAAAATGTTATTACCAAGTTTTATACAGATGCTGCGTAGCGCGTTTTTTTTTTTTTTTGCTTTACTCAACTGTGTTACTTTTTGTGTTAACCGCCCACTCCCCTCTGTAATGCCTTCGGGCCCTGAGGGAATTATAAATGAAATGAAAAAAACATGAAAATAACCCCTTGATCTTCACTCGCTCCCGTCCCTTGCTTCAGCAGAGAAAGTTGTCGTCACTCTCGAGAGGCGCGGTGACATTTTCAAATACTGCACCGTAAGCGGATTTAAAAACGTGCAACATAACAAACAAATGCGAAACTCAAAACGAGGCGAACCAAAAATGTTTGAAAAAAGAAGTACAACCGGAAAAAAAGGAGGTGGAATTCAACACGAGGTTTTTAACACACCTAATTCGATAAATGATAGTAAATGTAGTGACATCGACGACGTACAAATTAAGCCCGTTAAATACGTTTTGAACACATTAGCACCAGTGTTGTCTTTCGTATATAATTTTTCCATATCCACAAGAACCTTTCCTGACCGTATGCAAATTGCTAAAATCCTTGTTCGTTTGAAATGCGGAAACAAAAATGGGCAATCTAATTACAGGCCCATTTCCATTTTACCTGTGTCTTCCAAGTGTCTTACGAAAAAAAAACATACATAGCAGAATCACTTCTTTTTATAATAAAATGTTTATTCTTACGCCCTCACAATACGGTTTTCGTAAGAGACGATAGACCGAACTTGCTCGGCTAACACACACACACACACACACACACGAAAAATCTTGAAACCATTTCAAGAAAAGCGTAGTACATTAAGTTTTTTGTGGACTTTTCTAAAGCCTAAGATTTTATTAATCATACTACTTCACTTTAAAAAACTTGACATCGACGGCTTCTGTGGACATGAACTGATAGCTTGATATTTACAATTTCATCAACAGTCTGTCATAATCAATAATCAGTTTCCCAGCTTACTACCTCTAACTGTCGGTGTTCCTCACGGAAGTATATTGGGTTCATTACGTTTTAATATTTACATCAATTACATTGTTAAAATAAGCAACGACGCAAACTTCTCTATTTATGCTGATGCAGCTACGTATTTGGTTCTGCAGTCGACAACGAAACGCTTCATTTGATTCTCAAACCGCACTTTGGAGTCACTGTACAAATAGAGCAACACAAATTCACTGCAAATTAACGCATCTAAAAATAAGGCAGTGCTTTTAAATCCAGAAATAATTAAATAATTTTCGACCACAATTTTGTGATAGATTTTATTCAAATAGTTCATTCTACTAAAACATCAAACGTATTTTTCAATATTGATACGTTCATATTCAAGATTGATACGGATTGATACGTTAAAACTATCATCGGCATGATTACTGAAGGTGTAGGTGTTCTTAACAAGTTTCATTTTAACCCCCCCCCCAGTAACCAGCAATTGATTTATATACAACTCTCTGCTCGCTTCATATGTGAATTATTTTCATATTATTTGGGAGCCAGAACAGACACTAACATAAACTCCATGTTCCTCAAAAAAGGGCAGTTTGGTCCATCAATAATGTTTCGAATGACACCCATACAGGAATTATTTTTAAAGCACTGCTTCTCATCCCGGTTATTCATCTCTCTGATTATGCTTTAATTCTCAGACTCATAACAAGCAGAGAAATAAACATTCACCTAATTGACGAAATAGCTGATTTGACGCGAATGTCAAATGTTGATACCTTTCGTAATACAAACTCTTGAAAAATACCACAATCCAGAAACAATTACGAATCCCAGATGCTAAGACATAACCTCCTCTCATGACTAAATACTTTATTAAGAAACAACATCACTGTTGAAACGCTGACACCATATTTCACCAAAATTATATTTATGTAACATATAGAAACGTGTGTAGACTGTAACAAATAAGTTTTCATATCTATAAGATTTGTATTTGCTTTAAAATGTTCTTTATATGTATGAAGACATTTTGCCCTTGCCACCGTCGCCTGTACAATTCTGTAGACGAAAATAAACTGAATTTAAATTTGAACTTGAAAAGATTATCGGCTGAATCACGTTAAAAAGACTGGCGCTTTAATTTAAGAGGTATAATCAAGTGTCGTCGTTGTAGACCGGTATTTTCTTGCTCTTAAAGAGAGATGTGCCTCAGTAGCAATTTTTCGAATGTTGTATCTTTAGTTAAACTTGTAACTCAACTTAAAAGGCCAATGATGTAGTACTCAGTTAATGCTTGCCGAAGATGCATAGAAACTTCGGCTTCGGCTTCGGCTTCGGCTAAGAACCTACTTCGGCATTAAAATGCCGAAGTCGGTTCTTAATTGTACTCTAAGATTCTCGTGTCCGCTTCTCTGAGCTCATTTTGTAATTTTCTACTCTTCGAAATTGTGACCTTAGTTGAGCTAAAAAACAGTATGGCCTTATTATTTCCAGAATTCAATAGCAAGTGGCGTAGCCTGCAGAAAAATTAACTTCAACCACATGCGCATATGCATATATAACTGTAATTGACCTAGGTTATATTAAATGTTATGTTCTTCGCTTTGCAGTAAATGATTGGTTTGTGTGCGCGAACCACGTTCAAACGAAGTCAGGGCAGGCTTGCATGAAGTGACATCTCTCGATCTTATTTACGATATCCTCATCTAAGAATTCTCGTACGTATTCTTGACCACACTTTTTACAATAATATTAGTAACAAGATACCTAGTTTTATTTCATATAAATAGTGGGGACAAAGAAAATAAAACGAACTCGCCAACTCGACGACCTTCCCCCCCCCCCACTCCACCCTCTGCATCAAAAGCGCAACAAGGAAGTTCAAAAAAAAAACCTGTTCATTCGTTAAATAGAAAGGAAAAAAAATAAACAAGGCAACAACAAACACCAGGACGATAAAAAATTAAAAATACGTTCAATAATCAGAACATTCGATTGTAAGTGGAGGGCTATTTATAATTTCATACAACTCTCATAAAATTTCCATGAAGCCCGTACAAAATATCAAGTTAATTACCTTTTATTCGAGCGGACATCACGAGATTATGCTTGATAAAATCGACAGATCTCATTTCCAAGACGCGCGCCCTGGTTGCAGACTGGCCGTTTCACCTTTGTATCTTAAAGAGCTACTAAAATTGTATTTTTTTTAAACAGTTTGGTTGTTACACGCGTGTCAAAATACATTTTACGCGAAAAAAAATTATTTTTTGGAGCAATATTGACGGCGCGAGACGCAATTTAGTCGGTATTCACCTCCTTTACAGATGCTTTCTCTCTCGGCATTTCGGGCGCGTGGAGGAGAGGTGGATCGGCTTGGCCCTCACGTTGAGCTGGAGAGAGTGTATCACTATCTCGTTGAGGTGGAAAGAGTGTATGACCATTCTGTGACGTCATGGACTTTGCGCGGAGAATTCAGACACAACTAAATTACATCTCGCGTCGTCAATAAAGCTCTAAATGATTTTTTTAGTAAAAGTTATTTCTTGACACGCGTGTGCTAACCCGACTGTTTAAAAAAAGTTTTTTTTTTCTTTTCAGTGGCCATTTAAGCTGCGGTCACACTGCTTCTACGTAACAAGAGGCAGAAAGAGAGTCCGCGGGAGCGAGACGCTGTTGTGTTTGTCGCCTCGTCTGCGGGAACGTTTACTATCAGCCTCCAAACAAAGAGTGAGGCGTGTATCTTTCTACGTATTACGGTCCGTTTCACAAAGGTCACAGAAGAGTTGTCTGCAGCATTTCTCGAAACATATGCATGTATAAAGTGAACAGGCTCCGAATATCCTCGAGGTGTGCTCGCAGAAACCCGTGTGCATCATGTATGCAGTGAACGCGGTGCCTTTTTTTTTACGATGAATGAGCGGTGGACCGCCTGCGGCTTTAGGAAGTGCCGCAGCGAAGGATAGACTCGCGCAGCGAGAGCAATTGCCGTGGCTCTACGCTTGAGCCTGCTAGCCTTCGCTGCTTGTGCAGCACACTCTACCGGACAGAAACGAACTTCCTCAGACCTTCCTCTATATTCCTCGCACAAGTTCTTTCCTGTTTGCGGGTAGCCGTCACGTGTATTTGCTTTAGACAGGGGAAAGCTAATGAGGAGTCAGCCCCTGTGGGCGTTCGGTGTCCCCGCAGCAGGGTTCTGCATCACGACCTTTCTCTCAAAGTGCTCCAAGCATGGCTAACGCGCTCGGCCACCGACCCCTTTCATTTCTTTTAGGGGTGAAGCTCCTTAGGGGCTAGCGCATGTCCGCGTATGCCCTTCCGCCGTAGGCCGAAGCGTCGGTTGCTCGTGCTTCTGCTCGTGAGATCACAGTGCTCACGAGCACGTGAGCACATGCTCACGTGCTCGTGTAGGGGAAAAAAATAGAAAAAAATAAGAAAAATTTATGAAAAAGAAAAAGAAGAAAAAAGAGTAGGGGGTTCTGAGATGCCATCCCATCTGTCTGCTTAAAAAAAGAAGAAAACCACACATTCTCCTACTGCCATGATTGAAAAGGACCGAAAAGCTCGGCATGCAGCGCCTCAGCGTTCACGTAGACAGCAAGCTGCTCCGGAGACCAGGGCGCGAGAAGCTGCTGCACAGCGTCAAAAACGCCAAGCGGACCCGGAGTTGGAGAGCTCGGGAAGCGGCGGCAAAGCGTCAACGCCGACAGCAAGCAGCAATACCTATGACCAAAATCAGTATCATCAGCACCACCCGAGCTTCGCCCAATCAACATCATTCACCACGTGGAGATGCGGTCATTTTTAAGTTCCTTCTCATTTTCGAGCAAATCAAACTATCCAGACGCCTGTTAGAAAGACTCGATCCATGCTCCGTTCCACCCTCACCCGTCTCTTACAAAAATTATACGTGAGCTTCAGTTGGGGTTATTTGTATTCTACGATTGTAGTCAAACAGACGTTTCGTTTTCCGGTTTCTTAAAAAAACAAGCCGTTTCTTCCTACGATACCCGCTCGTCGCCGAGACGGGTACCTACCTTCCACATCTCGTTCATCTCGAGTCTACTTCCTTTTCTTCTACGTGTCCTCACACAGCCTATCTAGGTGACGTCACACACCGATTATACTTCATCGCGTGGACCGGTTGCGGCATGCGTTCGCGGTTCTCGCGCACACGTGCCGACGGCTCCTGTCGTTGACAACACGATGATATATTTGAAAGTCAATGCGACCGATCTCGCCAGCCAGCTTGACCGACGCCGCCGCTGCCGCAATGCATCGAGGGAACTTTGGTCTTTTCTGCACGTGCGGCAACCTCGCTGGAGATCCGCGCGCGTGTGGAGCATCGGGAATGGCACGAGCCCTCTCGTGCACTGTCGTTTGCTCCCTATGGAACTGGAAGCGCATGGCGGCGTCACGCATGCGCCGAACGCTTGGTGAGATCCGGTCTCATTGGAACTCATTGAAAATTTTGTTAGGGGTGTCTGGAGACATTGCAGCTTGGGCGAGTTTGTTGCTCATATTGTATGTATTTAGGTGTGTAGTCTTTATTTCAGACGCTACAGCACACTACTGCAAAAGTACATTATACCGTAAGCTCACTCCTTACGCGCGAAAAAGGAAAGGAATATCAAACGAACCGCGCTGACTCACATCTCATTTTTAAATACTTTGTCTTCTTCTACGTCTGGAACAACCGAATTTCCTCGAATCACGCGCACCTATCTCCTAGAAGCCGAGAAGTTGTTTTATTTTTCTGTCAGGTTCACAAACAACGTGCCAATAGAGTTTTCGTAATTCCTGGCGGTATTTTCAGCTTCATTGATTTCCCTAGCTTGTAGGTTACTATGCGCAACCTAAAATTGCGCAACATGGCAGGTGAACCTCGCACTTATAATCACATGCGCGGTTGTGCGTGATTCTGGGTGTAAGGTTCACCTGCCATGTTGTACAATTTCGGGTAGGCTCAGTAACCGAATCACTAGGGAAATTATTGAAGCTGAACACATCTTCAGGAATTTTGAAAATTCTATTGTGTACATTATCTTTGAACCTCACAGAAAAGGAAAAAAAAATATTCTGGGCGTCTAGGAGATAGGTGCGAAGGATTCGGGAAATTCGGTTGTTCCAGACGTAGAAGAAGACAAAGTATATAAAAATGAGGTGTGAGTCAGCGCGGTTTGTTTGATTTTCCTATCTTTCTTTGTGTGTAAGAAGTTAAAGTGTGGTGTGGGTGTTCGTTTTCAGTAGTGCGCTGTAGTGCGTGTTAAAGTGTCTGGAGACAATTTTTTATGACCAATGCGACCGTCATACGAGACAAACACACGCCTATACTTCGTTTCACCTTCCGTCCAGACGCAGCTGATGCTACGAGATTATCTGACGAATCAGATAGCGTCAAAAGGGCACCCTCATGGTGTTCGTAATGTTTCTGTCTGTGTTTTTCATCGCTGAACCAATCATAAACAGAACAAGCCTAGTGATTTGCACTTTTGACGCTGCTTGATTGGTCCCGTTCCCTCGTAGCATCCGCTGCGCCTGGACGGAAGGTGAAACGAAGTATAGTACAGTGTCTGCAAACTGGTTTTGTATCTTATGCATTAAAAGTGTGAGTGCGGTTCTTTCCGCATACAAACGCAAGGCCCGAATTTAACAGAAACGGTGCCACAGCGTTTGGCTCGAAATTGATCTCAATCTCTGATAGCGTGCGTCACGGCGTGGTGCTGATGCAACGCCTGTATCAAATCTGCGCACCGCATCGGCATCTTTTAGGTGACCCTGAAGATTGAGCAATTTGGCCTTTCTAAGGTTTTACGGTTTCATCTCAATCATTACATGGCTGGGAACCTGTCCCGTGACCGTCGGAGCAACATTTTTAGTGTGAAGACACGTGACGTCCGCCGAGCATTCGATTTGCTGAGATGGCAATACTCCGTTTCACATCACAAAGACACTAAACTTACAAACAATATATATATATATATATATATATATATATATATATATATATATATATATATATATATATATATATAAAATATTAGGGGGTCGAACCGGAACCGAACCGAACCGAAAACCGAAACCGAACCGGTATTTTTTTACTGAACTGAACCCGAACCCGAACCGTTATATAGTTTATCGCGATGAACCCGAGCCGGAACTGAACCGGAAAAAATAACGGTTACCGGCTCATGTCAAAACGGTTCGGCCACGCGCTGTTGACAATGAATGGGCTATCAATGCCATTTGTTTTTAAGTGCCGTCAAATGACACACACCTCGCTTACATATTTTTCTTCTCCACTCAGTTTTAGGAATATAAACGCTGCATCCATGAATCTTGACAAACGCTGCATCCATGAATCTTGACATAGGAACCAGTATTGCGCTGGTCGCGGCTTGCACGGAAAAACAAAAATTGAAAGGCTGTGCAAAAAAAAAAAAAAATCGCGTCACGGGATTTCATTTTTCTACAATCTCGTAAATCCTAAATGCTGCTGTGTGCTCATTTCATAACACGTTTCTAGAACGCGCGAGTTCTTGAAGCTTGCTTCCATCAGAATGAGAAAAGAAAAGGCTGTGGAGTTTGATAATGTTTGAGGGAGAGAAAGAAATTTTATTTACAGTTGAAATGAGCATTCATGAATTATATCTGCTCTTCGCTGCCCCAACCACCGGTCAGAGTATATCGAGCTATGAAGTGTCAAGATTTACATGCCGTATTTTTTCGTACCGGAAACTCGATAAATGCGGGGAAAAAAACAGGGATACAAACCCTAGTCGCTCGCGGAGAAGCGAAGCTGCGCGCACTTTCGAAATTGACAAAGGATCTGCCGAGCTTCTGTTGCTTCCGTCGCCTGCCCAGCGTAGTCATGGGACTCAAGCGGGCGCGTGCGCTCAAACCAGCGCTCAGCAGACGCTGGAGTTAGCGCCCGTGACAGACAGCCCTGTCATCAGACAGTCGTTGTTTGCCGCTTGCATTGGCTACAGGCTTTTATAAACGTTATGCACTACTAGTTTCGACGATGTATCCCGTTTCGTATGTGCTGATTTCAGATGTTTTATTTGTAATTTATTTTGATGTTGCAATTTGTCATTTATAATTTCCGAACCGGTTCGCGAACCGGTTCAGCGCCCCGAACCGGTTCGCGAACCGGTTCGCGGATCGAATTAATCGAACCGGAACTGAACCGGAACAAAATAAATTTACCTGAACCTGAACCGTAACCGAACCCGTATTTTTTTCGGTTCGACACACTGATATATATATATATATATATATATATATATATATATATATATATATATATATATATATATATATATATATATATATATATATATATATTACAGGGTGTTTCACGAAAGGTGGACAAATTCGATATTGCGAAAACTATGCGTCGCACCAAAAAAAGGCTTGTGTCGTTTTGGACCTGGGCCAGGGGCCTATTTAAGAAAATTATTAAAGTCCAAGATAATTAGATTGTTAATTATTTTCGACGTAATTAACTTTTTAATATTGGGTTTAAGGGCATGGTTTCAATTAGAAAATTGCTCAGCGTCATCGAAAACCACTAAATCAACAAACTGCGGAACGATAGAAGGCACGCGAAGCATTTTACGGCTTTCTGAAAAACTGTACGAATTCGACGGGTTTTTAAGTTTCGGTTTGTTATCGGAGCGCATCTCAGCCCCGGCGGCAGCGCGCCCCGTGGAGAGAGAGTGCATCCAACCTACTGCTGCGCTGTCATCGCGTGACGCAAGCAGAGGGTGGTTGCGCTATCTCTCCACGGGGCGCGGTGCCGCCGGGGCTGAGATGCGCTCCGATAACAAACCGAAACTTAAAACCCGTCGAATTTGTACGGTTTTTCAGAAAGCCGTAAAATCCTGCGCGTGCCTTCTATCGTTCCGCAGTTTGTTGATTTAGTGGTTTTCGATGACGCTGAGCAATTTTCTAATTGAAACCATGCCTATTAAACCCAATATTAAAAAAGTTAATTAGTCGAAAATAATTAACAATCTAATTATCTCGGACTTTATTAATTTTCCGAAATGGGCCCTGGCCTAGGACCAAAACGGCTCAAGCCTTTTGTTGTTCCGACGCGTAGTTTTCGCAATATCGAATTTGTCCCCCTTTCTAAAACACCCATATATATATATATATATATATATATATATATATATATATATATATATATATATATATATATATATATGCTAAAGTGTATAAATCGGCACATATGTTTTGAAATAATTTCAACACGAATAAAAACATCGTGCATAATTTACGGCGTTAGACACAATTGAAGTGAAGGACACGGCCCGCTCTGAACCCTGCACACAGATGAGCGGCACCGCCCCTTACTAATGGATTGGCTTGGCTGCTCGGCCGAAGACGCTTGCAAACCAAGTGTCTCCCTTTCGCGACATCCGGTGTGTCCAGGCTGGCGTCTTAAGCCTGTTGCAATCTGAAGACGGCTGTCGCATCCGACATCCGATTTCGGCAAGAAAACCGGACGGGAGGAAGAAACATCACGCCTCTTACCGATGCCTCCCTATTTTCGACGGGCGCCTTCGGGAAGAAAGTGAAGCGGAGAGAAAGGTTTTTGGCCACTCGGGGGCTCTGCCGGGGAAAGTTCGACAAGGTCCGGCTTGTCGATGCGTGCAAACCAAAATCGTCTCTCAACGTGCCCGCCTTACTTTCTTTTTTTCCGAAATCGGGTGTTGTATTTGGCAGCCGATTTCATTTGTTTTTCACAGGCCTTTACACCGCCTTCTAGTCATGCGACATGATTCGCAGTAGATTCCGGCCTCGTCTGCTATTCCTCCACCGTCTGTTGTCGTCTGCAATGCCTGTCAGACGCGGACATGAAAGCTGCACGTCGGCGTCCGTTTTCGCCTTCGTCCGTTTGCTAATCCGCCCCAGTCTGAAAGCGTTCCATCATGCACGAGGATAGCCTCTTCTATAATAACAATGCCTGGCAGTTCGACGACGGAGACATAGAGCGCCCGGTCGCAGATTTGGAGCACGAGGATCTGGTAGCACAGAGCATCAGAGACCCATTTCTTGGGGAACCTGGACGTCAGCGCACTACTTTTGCAGCGGCGAGGACCCGAAACACACTTGTTCGCTCGGGAGAAGCGTGTTTCGGCGTCTCGCCGCAGCGGGGCGCCAGCCACGTGGCTCTCCTCTCATGCGTTGTCTGCCGCTCCCCTTTTCTATTTCGGTGGCCGCATCTTGTGGCAATCTACCAGGCTTTGTCAGTATATAGGAGGCTATGGCTCGAGCCACAGTTCAATGCAAGTTTATGTCGGCGTCTGTCGATGTGCGGTAAAAAGCAACCGAGATGAATAAAAAGAGCAAGCAAACAATTATGCGGCCCTTCCAGATGTTCTGTTCTTGTTCTCATTTTTTCGCATGTCATCCGCGAGCAACGTGGCTGGGCGTCATGACATAGAATTAAAACGGACGTAAATATTTCCTTTGGTAGGCCAGGTACACCGCGCAAGCTGAGAGCTACTTGCCTTTCGTAGCAAGGTGATGGGAACATACCTGGACAAACTTGACGCGAACCGAACCCCCGATTGTTTCCACACAAATGGTTCACCATTTCTCACCTGTGTAGGCATCTTCACAGTACTGAAATCATTGTTGCTCTCACGACGGTGGCAAAATTTAGGAAGCAGCGGGGCCGTTTTCACAGAAATCGACATCTTTATTTAGTATTAAAACTTTCAAACGAAAAAATCAAGCCAGATCTAACTACCTAGTTCACGTGGGACTCTAGACCGGTCCCGCAACGAACACAAGCACGCGCACAGCGAAGGCGAGTACTTGCAACAAGTGTTTGCTGGAAACTAGGTCGGTTGAGATCTTCCTCTGAACAACTCATTAAAAGCAAAACAACTCGCGCTCATAAAAAAAGAAGCTTAACGCGTTTAACGTTTGTTGAGCGCAGACGCCGGCAGCCAGGTTTGTTGTCTTTTAAAACCTAACCAGAAAAGGCAATCTCAAAATATTTTGAAAAAACAATAATGACTCTGTCTGGATTATTTGTTCTTCAAACAAAAGCAATATTGTCAATACCAATACTGTTACGGCATGAAGAAACAATTTTACAACGATCATTTTAGACGTCAATCATCTCTTCAACCAATGAGAGGCTAGAAAGGGTGCCTCGTTAGCTAATAATAATAATAATAATAATAATAATAATAATAATAATAATAATAATAATAATAATAATAATGATGATAATAATAATAATAATAATAATAATAATAATAATAATAATAATATTAATAATGTTTTATTTTTCTCGTGCCCACAAACAGCCTCTCGGGTTCCAGTGTGGTGCACTAAACATACATCTAGTAAAACCTAAAAAGAATAAAGGAAACAACAAAGTAAAATCAAGAAGCAAAATTTGATTATAGATTACTTCACAGACATCCAGTCATGTAGATTGGACATAAACGCCTGAGTGGATAAAAAGAAGTCGAGGTTAAATTTCTTTGAATCAAATGCAATTTGTAACCTTGACAATGGGATTACAGCGGACAAGCAAGATGTATAAAAAGTTGAAATGTTTTGGCTCGGGCGAGAGGGAACATGAAACTCAATAGTTTGTAATAAAGCCGCTGTATTTACCCTGCCATGAACAACTTTGTGAAGGAATAAAAAATCTCTGTACTGCCTTCTCAAGGCCAATTTATGCAACGAAAATTTACGAAGCAATGTTTCGTAGTGATAAAAACATCTACGTTCCATTGTAGCGGTCATATAAAATTCTTACCATTTGTTTTTTGCACATTTTCAATAGCTAGCTCTTTCGACAGACTCAATGAATTCCTAATGACTGAGGTAAATTCCAGTCCCGATCGAACTAGAGACTTAAATAAGTGTAGCAAGCAACGGGGAGTTGAAATTTGACGACAAATTCTTGAAATCATTCCTAACGTCCTCAGCGCTGCATTTACTGTAACGAAGACATGATTGTTGAAAGAAAGTGAGCTGTCAATATACACTCCAAGGTCCCTGATAAAGGAGACTGGAGGAACTAATACGCCATCCAGGTAATATTCAAAACAAATAACATCACGCTTCCTGCATAACACCATTGATTTAGATTTCAATGGGTTAAGTAACAAGCTGTTTTCTGAACACCGTCTCGAAACACGACTTAGATCAGCTTGGAGAAGAGAGCAGTCGGATAGTGACTTTACACTCAAAAATAACTTAACATCGTCAGCAAACAGAAGAATGTTAGCACTGCTAACACAATAAGCAATGTAATTTACAAACAACAGGAACGAAAGCGGGCCAAGAATTGAGCCCTGCGGCACGCCAGACATTGAAATAAACTGTTCGGAGTAGATGCCATTGACACGAACAGATTTGCGACGATCACACAAGTAGCTATGAAACCATCTACACAAATGCAGGCTGAAACCTTGTGAGGCCAGCCTGCTCAACAATAAATCGTGCCTAACGCACTCAAATGCTTTAGACATGTCTAGGTAGATGGCGTCAACTTTACCCCTACTATAGTAGGTTACAAGTCAAGAAGGTAGCGGCAAATGCCCCTCAATGTGAATCATATATCCCTCCGCCACCTCCGCATTAAATAGCGTCCCATCGTTTCCGTGACGTCGCGGCCAACGCGCGAGGAGGGTCTTGCCTTTCTGTACATATTTGCTTTATCTTTGGACTTTGACTTAGCATTGTGGAAGCCACGAGAGGGAGATTAGAGTCTTCCTCCTCCGATCGAAACAAAAACGACTTTCGGGGATTAGCTTCCCCTCCGATTGATTCAAAGGCTGCTTTCAGGGGCTCGGTTCCTTCTCCAATGAATACAAAGGTCGCTTTCTTAAAATGTGGGGGTCGGAGACATGCTGGCACCACTCTGTGGCCATTATCTATCCATTGAAGCGGAACAAGGAGCGTTTCCAGTGAACTCTTCTTTCGATTGCAAGGGATTTGAAACCGGCGCACCACGCTTGTAGGAGGAGCTTCCCCTACCTTCTTAACTTGTAACCGACTATAGTAATTATTGGTGCGGTGTAACTTAAAAACGAACACAAATTGGCCTCTACAGACCTACCTTTTAAAAAACGATGTTGTTCATCAGATATCACCGTGTTCAGGTAAAAATAAACACGCTTATAAACTACGTTCTCAAAAAACCTTCGCAAATCCACATAATAATGACATTGGACAATAATTACTAGCTAAACAAGAATCACCTCTTTTTAATACTGGGAATACAACGGCGAACTTCTAGAGCTTAGGAAAAATTCCTTGTTTAAGTGATAAGTTGAAAATATGACACAAAACAAGGGCAAATATAGCACAGCAACCTTTGATAATAGAAGTGGGTATGCCATCAATACCCGTAGAGAATTTCGGTTTCGTTTGATCTATTGCTTCGATTATATCATCAATCTCGAAAGCAAAAGAAGACAAAAAGTCATCACGTTTTACACCCAAGGTATTAATGTTACTGGATTGCTGAGGCAAGCAGCAAGAGCTAAAAAAAGTCAGCAAAATGATTTGCTACTTCAGCTGGTAAATAGTTGTACCCAGCACCATCACGACGGCAAATGTCCAAATTATTTTCCCGAAGGTGATGTTTCGCGTATCTCCAAAATTCTTTAGAATTTTTAGACAAACTACTAACAAGGCCATTAAGGTGCATACGCTTGTCCTGTTTATACAGTTGTTTAACCAGGCCTCGATAAATATTGAATTTTCGATACCAAACCACTAGTCCTGTCTTTTTATATAAACGATGATAGTGCAGTTTTTTTTCCGTGAAGAAATATATAAATCTCTAGAAAACCAGCTATGATAGTGAGGGGCACGTGCGCCTTTTCGGAAGAAAGTCATTAAGTGCGTTTTCAACAATGGAACTTAATCTTTCTGTAGCTGAGTCGACTATTTCATCAGATAAAACCTCGGACCAGTTGTGCTGTTCAAGGATTCTGTATCAACCAAGATAATCTCCCGGGAATAACAAAAAGCGACTGAACTTTCTTTCGCACGTGGCAAGCCAGATAAGGAAAATTTTGTGATAAATGGCGGATGGCGGACATCAACTGGCACAAGTGCGTTATCAGCCGACATTGTCCGCTCAAGCGGGGAGTTAGATAAGCACAAGTCAAGAACATTACCACATGCATTCGCTATTTCATTATACTGGAAAAAATTGAAAAAGTTCGCAAATTATAATAGCCACGACGCTTTCCTCGAAGTCACGCTTGTTGTATAGGAAGATATACCAGTTGCCAAGTTAATTCCAGGTAAATTGAAATCACCATATACCTGAACCCGAAACTTAGAAAAGTTATAGGTTGTTTGGAGGGCTTCGAAGTGTGCTATGGACTTTGCCTTATCAAAGAGGGGAGAGAAATAATAATTTCCAATTAAGTAATGAAAACCATCTCTTGTAGGTAGATTCTAAGTCCTTCCTTCGGTGAGACTCAACTCCGGATTTAACCGCAACAAGAACCCCACCCCCTAATTTCATTCCCGTGGTATCATAATCTCTGTCTTGTCGATACACAACATAATTAGACGGGAAATAGTTGAGACTGGAAATGCCAGCACAAAGACAAGTCTCGGTCAAACAGATTATATCAGAGGAACTCCGCAGTATATTCGACATAAACTCATCCGACTTAGTTCGTAAGCCCCGCGTATTTTGATAGTAAACCTCAAGTGTCCGAAACATTTCCACTTGTTACACTTTCGGGCCTAAATACTCGCGAGCTGTCCAGCTCTTCAAAAAAACTGAAGAAATATTGAGCCCTCAGGCCAGAGTCCCGGCTGGTTCAAACTATCAAACACCGACTAAGAAATAAGGTGGAACGAGGAGAAAGAGTTGAATTTCGGCTGAAGCTTGGTAACGGTAACAGGTTTGTTGTCTAAAAACGGTGTTACAAGATCTTCAATGTAGGACACGGTAGTCATCGGACTCAACCTAGACACAAAGAGTGCCTTCGTTGACAGTCGGCGGGGTACCGCAAGTACCTTCTCAGGCCTCCCAGTTCCAGTTGAAGTCGGAGAACGTCGCTTTCGCTGCACAAGCGTGAATCCATCAGGTCCGGTCGCCTGAGCAGTAGGGCGAATCTCGCGTCGGGTACCGGGAGCCTGTGCAGTAGTGGCGGGAAACTCGGAGTCCGCCCAATTGCTGCACGTCGGGGCAGCGCTAGTGGCCTCGAGCGTAGAAGGCCTCAGAACCTCTCCCGAGGCAGAAGGTGGCCCACCGGACGAGAGAGAAGACGCCACTGCTGCCACTGAATACAATGCGTGAGGTCTCGAAGCAAGAGGCAGACGTTCCAGCACCCTCTTGTTCAGCAGGATGAGTTCGGAGCGCACGAAGCCATTTTCAACCTTGAGGCACTTAACCTCGGCGGTCAATACATCCAGTTTTGAAGATATCTTACTCAGAAGAGGGACGAAGTCACGCTCCGTCATCGCCTCAGACCCGGCAGCAGCGTCATCTGTAGATTCCTCCGTCTCCGACGCAGATTCCTCGTCCCGCCCGTCGTCGTCAGGGTTGAGCAGGACCGTCGACGAATTCCGGCGGTGCCTGATACAATCCGAGCCCTTATAGGTGCTCCTACCACTCTGCATAAGCAAGTCATATCCATCCTGACCCACGCCGATACATTTGCAATGGAAGCGTCGATTGCACGAATCCGAGCAATATAAAAGCTGCTGCTTGCTGGTAGAATCGAACGGAGGACGTGCCGCAGACGTACGTCGGCATCGCTATCATTCGCCATGAACCGGGTGAATGATAGCGATGATAAGAACCGGGCGGGGCTTAGAGCGGGGCTACTCCAATCTAAAATGCGTCTAACGGCGTAAATAATCATCAAAAACAAGTATTTTTTTATTATTGAAAAAACAATATGTTGCATCTGGGCCCTTTAATACTTTTTTTAAATTTAGTTTAGACGCAGCCGACGCTTCTAGCTGATGGGACCAATCAGAGACTGTAAAAGTAGCAACAAAATTGTGTTCTTCATATTTTGGCACGTGTTAGATCATTGCTCAACCAATCGTATACAGAAAAGGTATAAAAAGTCGCGACTTTGACTCTGCTTGATTGGTCTTATTACCTCTTAGCGTCGGGAGCGTCTCGACTTAAAGGGACATGAAACCACTTTCTGCGATAATCTATTTATGGTCATAACTCAACCTATGGGCTCTAAGCATCATAACAAAACAAACATTACATTCATGCGTGGAATATTTTCCATTGAAATTGGTATGAAAGATTTAGTACATCGGAACTATCGCAGACGCCAGAGGGCGCCGTGCGACGAGGAGTAAAGCTTCTCCGAGTCCAACGGCACACTCTAAAGTCTGCAATAGTTCTGAAGTAATCTGTCTTTGATACCAATGTTAATTAAAATGAAAAACAAAAATATTCCACGCGTAAATGTAATGTTTGGTTGTCTTTGTTTTTGGATGATTAGTTGCCATAGAGTTATGACTATAAATAGACTATCACAGAAAGTGAGTTAGTGTCCCTTTAAAGCTTAAACGAAGTATAGAAGGTTTTACCTGAGCGAATACATAGATGGGAGTCTTTCCCGTCAACGTCCGATCAACGCGAGAAACGCGAAGGCGCTGGCACATGCAGAGTGTGAGTGTCATTCGCTAAGATGGCTAGCAACACAGGCAAGCATCCGCAGGAAGAGAGGGAAAGGTGTTGCGCTCCCTCCCTCGTCGGCTGATAGTTGCGTGATGGTTACAGAGATGGCGCCACCATCCAGGGTCGCACCTCACTCCGAATGAGCCCGGCAGCCCCTATTTTTTTAGTCTCGTTCGATTAAACGTTGCTGCCTCTATCGATCCGAAAGCCTTTTGGCAGGTGGGTGTGTTCGTGAAGCGCATGCGCATGGTTGTGCGCACGCATGCGCACTCACGCGTCAATGTCCGTGATAAATTGAGTACAATAAGGCGTGAATTAGGGCTAGTTGGTGCAGTATAAAAACTTGGAAACAGCGCGAAATAAACAAAGGACAAGTACGAGAAGTGAACGAACACAACAAGTAATTATAATGTGAGCTTGATTTCGAGTCATGGGAGAGTGAAAGGGGGAAGGGGTGGAGGGTTAAGCTTTTGCAATTCTATATGAACTGTTTCAATTGAATTGCAACTCCCGAAAATACTAGTTTTTTTCGCTTCTTCTTTCGTTGTTCTTTTTTTTTCAACCCAGAAACTTTTTTTTATTTCACAATCAAAGCAGATTTAATATATGTTAATAATATTATATATCGCTGTAGAGCCGCAGACAGGCTGCTGTACATCTAATGAAAGAGCCTGCCGACACTGTACGAAGCGTGATTCTTGTATGACGGTGACATCGAAAGTACAATAACCGTCTGTAGGCAAGTTCGAAGTACGTATAAAACCAACTTGCTCAGGATTTGCCTGAGGCATGTCCACACATGTCTACAGTAAACATTTTGTCCTTTGTCTCATGAATGAGGAGTGTCACTAAAGAATAGTGTTTCTTCGTACTGTTTACGTGGGTGAGCACCTCGCCCCACCACCGATTTTTATTAATCGAGAAATTTTAAATAAACTTTACGACGATTTACCCAGCCTTCGGGAGAATACCTTATTTGTCCACACACCCTCTTAGCCGGTCAATTAGCGGGCTTCAAACTTATAAAAGAAATGGGCCGTACTGTGGTCATGTTCGACAGCATAGCCATAAGGAAAACACGTTTTTGAGACGGTAAATATCTTTGCAGCGGGTTATAGACATAGGTTCCTACGGCAACTTACCACGAGAACTTTTTGGCTATTGTTATGATCATGTGCCCGTTTACGCTAGCCAATCGGTACGATGCGTCCCTTGTGTCAAAGCCCCGCTGCGTCGGGGACACCATTTCAACGGCAACCAACGTTCGAGATGTGTCAAATCTGCAAAATCAGTTAAATTAGGCCCACGACCCATCGCCCGCCAAATCTAGCGGACGGTGGTTCTTTTGGTCCTTTCCCGTGATCGCCGTCAAGCTGATTGTGTCACGTCGGTCAAAATTTGGTGGGCGGTTTATGCGTTTTTTAACTCTTCTTTTTGAGTCACGCGCTGGAAAGTGTTTAGCCGTTCCTTAGAACCTATAGACAAGTGTCTTCCCCGTTCAATGGGCGCAGCCATCTTTGTTTATGCTGACGTCATGACACGGCTGCGCTTTTTTCGAAACTCCGTTTTTGTGTTTTCTTTTTTGTCTTTTAAAAACTATCGCACATTAGTAGTGAAAGAACGTCAGAAATGCTTAGTCGCGAACATCTGAGAAAAACACCAATGTCAAAAGTCACGTAAAAAACAAAACAAAAATTAGATTTTTTTTTTTTTGCGCAGGTCTTTTCTTAACAAGAGCCTGCGTTCGAGATTATTATTTCCCATTTTTTATCGCTGGGGAATCGGATTTCAGTCGCAGGTCCATTCTGCGTTAAAATAGAATTTAATATAATCACTGACAAGTTAAGAAGTGCCGGGCGTGGCGAGGCCCCAGAGTCTCATTATCGCCCAGCAGCCAATCAAATTGCGGCATTAACCGATATGGACGCCAAAGAACGAATCATGATGCAAGGAGCGCGGAGCGTAGGAAGTCCACACCCTTCAGTATCTTTGGCTGTCAGTGACCATAAAACTTTTGTATATGTCATATATGTAAACAATGTGGAATATATTCTTTTTTTTTCTTCACAGAATGTGCTTCATTAGCCGATTTCCACGGTGTTCTGTAACGCTTGGCTGAAACAACCGGCTGTAACGACCCGAAAAGCGTTACGCCCATAGGGAACCATATGAAAAGGCTAAAGTCCCCTGACCGTATCGGATTAGCTCCTTCAAGGCGCTGAGACCGGCCAGGTCTCAGCGCCTTGAGATTGCAAGGCGAGTGCTTTGTCGACTGAGCTAATCAAGGTCCCTGATTGGAGCATGCAAAGGCGAAGTCATTTTGTAGAGCGCGCGAACGGGTGGTCGAGACGCGCCTCACGGCCCTTCTTGTCATGTTGCGCCATCTCGTGGCGCGTGTGAGAAATGAGAGCGAATCTTGTGAGGCGCTGCCTTTCAGATGCCCATCTCGTCTTCCCAGGGAGGCCTGTCATACATTCGCTGCTTACCAGTCTTTGTCGGCACGATCGAGCTTGTATAATGTTTCGCTTTTATGCGACCTTGTCTTCACTAATTTGCTTCGTGTACCGCCCCCGCAATATGGGACGACCCTGCTCCACTTGTAAACCCCCCAGCCCCCCCCCCCCCCCTACCCCCCAAAAAAAAAATTTTTTTCTCGATATTTTGGTAGCTTATATGAATTGAACGAGAATCTGACATGCACTGCCCCTTCGAATTCGATGGGGTTGTTGATATTTGTCCGGTCCACCTCTGTCGAATATATTGCCAGGACGTCGCTTTCGCGTTAACTGCAGTGTACAAATCTTGGTAGAGAAAATGGCTTTAAACCTGCGTTCGAAACACCTCCAAGTATTTATTTCACGAGCTCTATTCTTACTACCGGGTCCCGAAGACTCGGTAGTGAAGATCGAATTTACCGGGTTTTGGTCCCCGACGCGTTTGTATCGGAGTTTGCGCCCGGTGCTTCTCGCTCTGCGCGTTTGCATTTTCAACGGTGCATCAGGTTTTCGAACGGCGCGCTTTCGTGGCGCCTTCGGGGCGCATCGTCTGGCGTTCCAGGATCACCAGACGCCTCATCGCATCCGGATGGATACCAAACACCAAGGTATTCAATGTTCTTCTGTCCGCAGAGGCGCGTGCCTCTACGATTCATTTCTACATTTATTCGACCAATGGGCCTGGAATAACCGTGCCCGACATAAAAACCCGAATGATAGATTCAAAAACTCGTAAACCCAAGGCATGACCGAGGGCCCTGCATTTCTGTAAATGCCATACAATTAATTTCGATCTTTGCGTTAGGTACTGAGCTAACCACGCGCAGATCGCGTGGTTAGTTCAGCCAAACAATAAGCAAAGAACGTAACTCCGCAGCACTCTGTGGAATGTCCCTATACATACAATAAGCTCGACCGTCCCAGTTGAGGGTACGGAATCTATTAAATGTTCCCCCCAATCTCTTTCATACTCTAGGGAGTTGCCGACCCATTGCACTTTGGCTCAGAATATAGATATGCTTGGTGCTGGTGTACTTGGTGACAAAACTTGGACAACTCGGACACCGCTTGCCCGGGCCTAGTCGACACGCCCAACCCTGGATACTGTGTTGGTGCGCTCTCTGTGTCCGTTCTGTTGTCCGTGTTTGTGACGAAGCCTCAACGGCCTTGTGCTCGCCGGAATTCTACAAAGGTTTCCTTCCTTCCTAGGTTCTGCGCCTCCATACAGCCGCAATTCATGGCTCCTCGCGTCCCGCTTCTCGGCTTTGGCGAAACAAAACCCTAGTTTCTTTCACAATTTTCTCTTCTATCAGGGGATTTCCCCTCCCGCCCCCCCCCCCGCCCCCCGCCCCCCTATCTAACGATGACCGTTCGGCCCTGGGCTGTAATTCCCACATAAGTATTTCCTCTTTCGCAAGTCTTTTCTCTTCTCATTTCTCTCTCTTTACTACCCGGTGTCTGCGCAAATAAAAAACACTTTTTTTCCTGTGGCAGTAAATTACGCTTTGCCGAATGTCTCAGCTTTTGTCCAAATGTAGCGCTAACGGTTCAGACTAGACGCTAACATTTCAGAATCAAAACTTTATCGATTCAAAGGCTATCAGATATCTTCAAAAATATTAAATGAGAAAATAGGGCACATTCCCAGTGGCGTCCGAAATTCCGTTACATTTTTTCAAGAGCACCGTTTGGCGCCGATTCCTCATTGAAAACTTACAAAAATCATCTAGGACTTTTAAATTACATAACCGTAACTGAAAGAACTTTAGCATCTTGTTTGGACCGTTAACACGACATTTAAGCGAAGCGTGTGATTTAGGCGATCTGTAGTTAATTTTCGCAGTAAGAAAAAACCCGTTCTATTTTTTTCTTCTTCCAAGCACATGGTACTTTTAAAAACAGCAATGCGAACTTGTAAGATGCTAAACCACAACGAATATCTGAACCAAAAATCTTATCCAAAATTCTAACATTAAAATTATTAAAAAGACAGGAAATTCTAACAGATCCAAGAATAGGTAAACAAAAGGACAAAACAAAAGAGGCAGCGATCCGTCTTGCACCCTGCAGGAACTAAACCGCCTTAACATTGCGGAAGGCCCGAAACTTTAGCTCAGCCGAACTACTTTAAACTAAAACTAATTGCTTGCGAAGAGGCCTAGATTCGGGGGCTATAAATCCCACCGCACTAAATTTGCAAACGTCGGCATCCGGCGTAGTGTAAAATAAATCGGAATCCAAAACAAACAAAGAATCAAATCCGCGAGCGTGGACGAAGGCGTTGGCAAAGCAACGAAACCGGATAAAAGACATAACGGCATCCCTGAAGAGGCGGCTTCACTGCCACCCTCCTCGTCCGAGCTCCCTACATCGGTCTTTGCGCGTCTTTTGTTTTTTCTATCTTTTTTTTTATTCTTTGAGACGAAGTTATTAATCGAGGCAATTTGGAGCCCCGCGAAGGGACGATTAATCTCCGAATTTTCTAGCACGTCTCAACTCCTCCCTATCCTTTGCAGCTGAAGAATCCGTCGCGAGGAACTCTCTTCGTGTAAAGTCGCAAAAGAAAAACGATAAAGGAACGAGAAAGATCGAAAATTGAATCTCTGCAAAGCACTGCTTGCGCAGTCTACCACGGTCGCTGTGCGCACATGATGGAGGTGTTTTCCATAGTGATAACGACACGCAGTTCTTTGTTCGAGCACAACGAGAGGATAGTGACAAGAAGGCGGAACGAAAAGGGATCCGCTCAAAATTGAGAAATATGTTCTGAAAAGTCTGCCCAGAAATATCTTACGTATATCAGAATATTTAACATCGGCGTGCAGGACAAATTTGTATATGCGTGACACCTAGGAAAACCGTGATTCAATATTCTTTAGAAATGCTAAAGTTATGCAGATTTAAATTTGATTTCGCATTCGTACTTGCAATGCTGATGCGTGTTTGTATATCTTTACCATTAGTGCTGTTTTTTGCCTCCAATTATTTCGCTTGTTCAAACATGACTCATAAGCTGGGAATTTGAACATGTGATGTGGTATTTAATACATGGCAATTTTAGCACACTCGTGGACGCTAAGAGTCGCGTATGATTACATTATTAGGACAAACTCCAAGGACCTTTTCCATGCAAGCAGGACAGCGATTGGCTTAAGCTGGTACTACGCTTGACGTTAGGAATTCGAGTTGCACAACCTCTCCTGCCCTTCTGCGGCCTTCCCGAGTCAAGTAATAGGCAGCAGAAGTAACCCAACGACTCTATTGAACGCCAACCATAGTTCTAGTCTTCACCGCAGCGTGGGGGAAAGACTATCTCAAGCCCCAAAATCTTCTTGAAAAATACCCTTTTTGAAGGGACCTGAATATCAAAAGTTATCTGCGTACCTGTTGCTTGCACGGATTTTGAATTGAAATTCAAGACGTTTTTTCTGCTCATCTTCCATTTTGTGGGCGATTGATCATTTAACCTTCTGATTAATCAATCAATGCTTTGATCGCGATGAACTTGTTTTAACCGGTTAATTTCCATTAAACTTGGAACCGGTTGAATCAAGACAGAAATAAACGTTAAAGTTTTGTCTTACTGACGTGTTCTTCATCTTCAAAACGCAAACATCGCCCTGTTAGTCGGCATGAAGCTCTCAAAGAACGGCATCATTCATCATGATTAAACCAGGGCTACTTCCAAACCAAAGGCCGTGTCCAATTTACGAAAACCGCTTCCGGGTTTACTTGGCTCAGCATAGGAAGCTGACGGTGACCCTCGCCCTGTCTACGACAAGCAAGAGCGCGGAATCCGGAGCGAGGAGGACACTTCTCAAGCCAGCATAACTACTGACCCAAGAGGAACAAAAGGCTTGAGTTCTCCAACTACACTTTCACTAATAGCGCACCCAGTAAGAGGCAAACCTGTCAGGGTTTATGACTTCCTTTCTCGCTCCTCTGGCGTAGACGGCCGCCCGACACATTTCTTTATAATATTTTCTGAGGTCGGTTCCACCGTGATGACTCTAGGGAAGTGTTTGGTACTACGGACGTTGCCAGTCCTCCTAAAGCAGTCAACTGTGACAACTGCAGCCTAACGTCTTTCATGGTTGGGGAGAAGCAAGAAACTCGCTCATGTCGAAGAATACCAAAATAAATTCCTATGCCTTCATAGCTGTAATAATGATCTCTGAATGTTTCTTTGCTTACGTTATTTCGTTTGGTTGCACATGTTTTTCCACAGCTGAAAATGTACACTGCGGCGTTTATTACATGAAAAGCACAAAAGCCAAATATTATCACGCCTTTTCGGCGATATTTTGCCTGTAAATTGAGGCGACCGATTAATCAATTAATTAAGTCAATTAAATGGTGCCGATTAATCGGGTTAAAACTTTCGACTCGACGGCAAGCCCTAGTTTTCAGTCATCAGTTAATATAATGTTTCCACTGTCTACGTGCCGCGCCATTGCTGTTACACAAGCGCGCAGTTTCACAGTGTACGCTCAAATTGCCTTAAGATGGAGGCCGCTGCGAACCATTCTCAGCGGTTTTAAATACATAGCCACACAATTCATCCAAGGCACTTTGATGAACGTAGTACATCGAATGAACGTACATTCGAAGGAGTTGCGCACGAGCAGTCGCTGCTCTGCGTTTTCGTGAGAGACCCGTTCACACGCGAGCGACCAACAGCAAACATCGCTCGCATGGCACCTAAAACAGGCCTCGTTTGCTCAACTCTCGTGCTCGATCGCGCCATCAGCTTGCCTCAAAAGAGCATGCTGACCAACAGAGCGGTAGAAGTGGAAGATAAATTTGGTCAGCAAAGCAAAATAGATGGCGTGTTGTTAGTGGACAATTGCATGCGCTTGTATTGTTAGTGAAACTACACTTCGTTGCATGTTAATTCATACCGCAGCATACGTTTCGAGCCGATGGGGCTATAATCACGCAGCACCAGAAGCGCTACGTCACGGCGTTGGAAACCAGTCTGTGCGTGCGCTATCACCGACTAAACCATTTAGGCGCAAGAAAGGCTTCGTGACCTTGCGCTTTTATTATGCTTGTCCAATATTGTTTTGGTCCTAGCCTTGGATGCGCTCCGACCTATAATGAAACGTAGTACAGGGCTCAAAACAAACCGTTCGCCAATCGGTGACGTCAGTTTTACCGATTCCAAAGCGTACGTTGCCCATTCGTTCCGATAGATGACTCTAGGTGTTCAGGGTTTGCTGACAAGCTGCCTACCATCATATCAAAGCCCTCCTTCACTCACCTCGATTGCTATTTTTTAATGCTGTCGATTTTCGTTTTTCACAATTTGCCATGATTAAACGCGCATCGCATTGTATTCATCCTGTTTGCAATGATTAGCCACGATTTAAATCGTTCTTAAAAATTTTGATACGTACGCCAACATGTATATATGGACAAGCACATACCTTCATTTCTAGTTATAGTATACTCGACTATTTTAGTATTATTAAACTACGTTACTCATGTATGTGAGCATTGGAACCGGTACTCAAAGCTAATGTTCAAAATCATTCTAATTATCCCCTGCCTTCAACTTTCTAGAGCTCATACTAAATAGGGAGAGTCAAAGAGATGATATGAAGACAGAGAGGTTTGTGTGGATCTCATGTCCGTTCTTATCCGTGCTACTCCTCCCCTTTTACTAAATATGGAACATTTCTTAATTCTCAAAAACTTGTAAAATATTTGTTGGCTTTATGGCTTTTACGCACGAGAGTTTGAGTTCATCAAGAAGGCGCGTAAGAGAAGTCCATTTCGTATTTTTGTTTTCATTGTCTTAGTTCATTTTTGGTTTTGTTTGATGTCCTCTCAGGAATTCATATGAAAAAAGGTTCTGGAACAAAGGAAATGCCGACACTCTTAATTGGAGGCGTACTACCCAGTATATATATATTTTTAGAAACGCACATGATGAGTTCAGAATTTAAATTATTTTCCCCGCCCATCTCTTTTTTAATTTTGTTTTGTCTCCTGGCGCCGCTAGGGTTTTGTAAGCTTAAGAATGTTCATTAGATTTCAGGCAAAGAATGGATGGCTCATGTCAAACTCAAAAGACACAAAAAAAATAAAGACTTCTTGTTGTAGGAGACTTGAGAACGACTGACGAGACTCGAGTTGAGACACAATGAAATACAGCGTGTTCAGATCAAGACATCGACACACAGAAAGGAAGAAAAAAAAAGACGGGGAGCTTCGTTTCGAGGGGTCGTTCCGTATACCAAACTCTAAAATCGATTAAAGTCTTTTCTTCTTTTTTGGCGCACGGAACATACGAATTTAAGGACGTGGTGCTGTTTAAAGTTAAAATTACACGCCTCACTCTTCATGATCGCGTCTTTCCCAAAAGGTATGGCAACAAATTTACCGAAAAAATAAATTAAAAAACTTTAGTTTCTTGAAACCATTCCCCGTTTCATCATACAGTGAAATACATTTTTTTTACAGTTATTGTGTTGTTGTTGTTTTTTTCCGCAAAATGAACGACTTGTGGCCGAAGGTTCGGTCTCAACTCAAATGTAGCGCTATCGGTACGATCCAGAGGCCGAAGTTTAAGAACTTAGCGTTATTCGATTGAAATAGTTAAAAGAAACTTTCTTAAACGTTCAAGGAGAAACGGAGCTAGCGGCCGGTGGAGACTCAATGAATCCTGAGGTATACCCGTAGACTTTGTCGGCTGCCATTTTCTTATTGAAATGTTTTTGTTAGTCGTTTATAACTTCTGAGCCAGGTAATTGCAAGTCCCGAAACGTTGGCATGTGATCCGGACCACGCCGTACACCGTTTCGCCTTATAGGTACGACTTGAGCCGACGCTATAGTTTTCGATGGAGTGAATCGAGCGGCGCTAAAACTGTTTCGTCGTGGCGCTCGTTGTCTTTGTCGGTTTGCCATCATCGGCGAAACCAGTCACGCCGAGGAAAAAGAAAAAAAACGCAGGATTCTGGCGTATTAAATGTGCGTGATATGTTGAGGCGGGGATAGCAACTGCACAAAAGTGATGTGCGCCGTGGCGACGCCCCTTTTACGGTAGTTGACCGGCTACATCGCATTATAGCGTGGGCTGCGATCGGAATGAAAGGGAAACGCAGTGTAGCGATACATTGGGACGGAGATGGAGCGTTCGGCGATGTGTATTTCTGTTTCGGCAGCAAAAAGAAAACTTGTTTTTATTTTGCGGGGAGGGGGGAGGTGCGTCTTGTGCGCAAAGGCATCAAACGAAAACGGTTAGGTCTGATCGTTATTTTTAATGTATGAGAGTTCAAGCCGCCGAAGGCATGCTTTTACTTTACTCTTGTGATGACGCGAGACACGTGTCTCGCGTCAATTTTACTTATTTACTCGCGTCATGTCTCGAAATGTTTGTGACTGGCTATTACCGAACTCCGGAGTCGCATAAAAATATTCATAACGACAGATATCGTCAACTAGAATACGTTCAAGCGTCTCTGAAATTATAGGACTCTGGGCCCAGAATGTCGATAAGATCAAAATTTAGTCAAGAATCTGGGAGGAAACAATTTCTACTCTCTAATAATTATATTAAAAAAATAATAATATTAATACCATTACTACTACTACTTCTAATAATAATAAT
>JAZHYW010009087.1:0-55695 GCA_037355805.1 Ixodes ricinus
ATCTGTTGAGGAGACATGCGCACATCAGTCTCTCGAGGCGCTAGCTCGATCTCGGCACTTTCTGTAAAGGCGCATTCACACCGAAAACGGCAGTCGCGCGATGCAATTAAATCGCATCGCAAAAAAATAATTGGATGGTCACTCTGGCGTGTGCGATGAGCAAGTCCAACGCCTTCGTTGGCGAGTCGTTTAAAAACTCTCGCTCCGAACGCCGTTGATTGGCTCAGCCTCTCCCCGACTAGATCGCATCGCAAAAGTCGGGTCAGGAAGCGACTGCTCAAATCGCGTCGCTTTTTGCCCGCAATGGTCGCTTTTGCAATGAAAGTTATCGCGTGACTAGATCGCATCGCCGGTGTGAACGCGCCTTAATGTCGAACCAGTCTCCCGGCCCGTCCCGATATTTGCGTGTACCTACGCGCGAGTACAATACCCGGCACAATTTGCGTTTGCAAAGAATGGTCCAGCCACGCCAAAACATTCAGCCCACCTTTGGACCGGAGAAATCAAGAGACACCCAAAATAAGATAAAGTGCCAACGGAATAAAACTTGATATCTCATTTGACTAAGATTGAAGACCACCCGCGTACACCCGCGTACATCAAATCACCTCATCAGCCGAACTCCAAGGCACGAAGCCTAGTTCTCGGCACTTGTTTGGCAACTTGGGCCCGTAGCTAGCGAGATGACAGCCGAACTATCGGGAAGCGAATGCCTAACTTTGGCACCTGTTTGGCGACTTTGGCCCGTAGCAGCGAGATGACAGCCGAAATATCGGGAACCGGGAAGCCTAACTTTGGCACTAGTTTGGCGACTTTGGCCCGTAGCTGCCAGACGACACCGGAACTACATCGGGAAGCGAAGCCTAACTTTGGCACCGAGCTTGGCGACTTGGGCCCAAATATGCCAGATGTCAACCGAATCCGCTACAAGGTAGTAAGCCCAACCCTGGCACATCTGTGGCAATTTTGGCCCGAAGGTGCCGATGACAGCCGAACTATCAAAAAGTGAAGCCTATCCTTTGGCATAGGCTTGGCGATTTTGGCCCATAAATGCCGTAATATCTGCCGAACTACCAGGGCAGTGGGGCAGCCCAATCTCCGGCGTGAATGTTAGGCAGTTTAGGGCGCAAAGATGCCAGATGACAGCCAACCTAGCAGGCAGTGAAGCCTAAATTTGGCACTTCGTTTGGCAAATTAGGGCCAAAATACCCAGACTGTTGCCAAGGGAGCGCCAGGCTTGGCTCTACTTTGAGGCCTTTTCGGGCTTTTCAATGCCCTTAAACCCCAGACAGAGCTTTCAAGTTTTGGCCCAGAACTCGGTGCTACATGGGAATATTATTATTAATACAAGTCGCGGCAATGTATGCCCCCTTTTAACGCCAAGATCATGAAAATATGATATTTAACCATAACATACTTTCCGATAAAGGTATAATTTTGTTCTTTTTAGCATATGGAAAACTCTGACATCGTTATCAAGATAGAACAAACAGTCGAACACTGGGTACAATATTGTTACGGTGAAAACGATGATGATTTATTTATAGCTGGGTAATGGTGGTAGACAGAGGATTGAATCCCTTGCTGCGAGCGCGCTGGCGATCCTCTACTTCTTCCTTCTCTAGGCATCTCATGAGCTCTGTAATATTACCCCCCTCCAAGAAGCCACGACGTCTCGTCGTTGAGCTACGTGGTCGTTGGGAGGATGTATGGCTTGAGCCGAAGCACGTGCACTGTGTCTCTTTCCCTGCGACGTCTGTCATTTTGTTGCTCGAGGGGTTCAATGACGTATGTAACGTCGCTCAACTGGTGATGAATCCGGTATGGTCCTGTATAGTGGTGGAGAAGTTTGTCAGCAAGTCCGACATGACGTTGCGGTGTCCACAGCAATACAAGGTCACCAGGAGAGTATTTGATGTCTCGATGAGAGCTATCGTAGCGTGCACACTGGCGTTCTTGTGAGTCAAGCGTGCGTATGCGAGCTAATTGACGAGCTTCTTCAGCCCGACTTATGGCATCGGTAGTAAATTCGGTGAGGGAAGCGTCTGGTTGGGGTGGAAGGAGGGAGTCAAGCATTAATGGTGGTTCACGGCCGAAGAGAAGATAAAAAGGTGTGAAACCAGTAGTATCGTGGCGGGATGAATTATATGCAAAAGTGACGTATGGGAGTGCCTGATCCCAATTTCTGTGATTTGACGACACGTACATTGACAGCATGTCGGATAACGTTCGGTTCAGCCGCTCAGTGAGCCCATTGGTTTGTGGGTGGTAAGCGGTCGTCACTTGATGGTGAACCGAGCAGGCCTGCAGTACTTCAGACACAACACGTGACAGAAAGGAACGTCCACGGTCACTAAGAAGTTCTCGCGGTGCGCCATATTTTAATATGACGTCCTCCAAAAGAAACTGGGCCAGGTCAACAGCAGTACTGGTTGGGAGAGCGCGTGTGATTGCATAACGAGTGTTATGGTCTATTGCAACTGCAATCCAGCGGTTTTCAGAGCGTGACGAAGGGAATGGTCCGAGGAAGTCAATCCCTAGACGATCAAACGGGCTGATGGGAGGGTGCAGTGGTTGAAGGAGCCCTGATGGCCTGATGGTTTGTTTCTTTCGACGTTGACAAAGGTCACATGAAGAGACATACCTCTTTACTGTTCGATACATGTCCGGCCAGTAAAAGCGTTCCTTAACTTTTCCGTAAGTGCGAAGGAGACCCAGGTGACCTGATGAAGGTGCGTCGTGTAGTTCGTGAAGAACTGTGGCCTGTAGGTGTTTAGGAATCACGACAAGCCATGGTAATCCTTCGGGTCTGAAATTCTGGCGGTATAGAATGTTGTCGCGGATACGGAAGAGTCCCGAGGACGGTTGGTTGGCATCAGCTGAGAGGCGTCTGATAAGAAGCTTCAGGGCTGGATCACGACGCTGTTCGTGAGCGAGGTTGAGGAGCTGTGATATCGGCAGAACTGGGAGTTCAGTTGAATCGGTGTTGTAGTCAGCTGGACTTACTGGGTAACGGGACAAACAGTCAGCGTCCTGGTGCATCTTTCCTGATTTGTATACGATGGTGAAATCATATTCTTGAAGGCGGAGAGACCAGCGTCCAAGGCGACCAATGGGATCTTTTAATGATGAAAGCCAACAAAGGGCATGGTGATCAGTGATGACACGGAAGGGACGTCCAAAAAGGTATGGTCGAAATTTGGAGACCGACCACACCACTGCAAGGCATTCTTTTTCGGAAATGGTGTAATTGCGCTCAGCAGGTGAAAGTAGTCGACTAGCGTAAGCAATTACCGTTTCCTTTCCGAACTGATGTTGTGCGAGAACTGCTCCAATACCGTGACCACTGGCATCGGTGCGAATTTCAGTAGGTGCCGTGTCATCGAAATGGCCGAGAATGGGGCTGGAGGTCAAAGCATCTTTCAGATGGGCGAAAGAAATCTGATGATGATCCTTCCATTCGAAAGCTTGATTTTTTTTCAGGAGAGATGTCAGTGGGAGTGCTATGTGTGCGAAGTCTCTGATGAAGCGGCGGAAGTAGGAGCAAAGCCCTAAAAAGCTCCTGACGTCTTTTGAAGAAAGAGGCGTGGGGAAATCTTTGACAGCCTTAATTTTTTCAGGGTCGGGTAGAACACCATGTTTGTCCACGAGGTGTCCGAGAACTTTAATTTGTTGACTACCGAACCGGCATTTAGCTGAATTTAGTTGTAGCCCAGCGTGTTGAAAGACTGCGAGCACTTGGGTCAAACGTTCAAGATGTTTTGGGAAGGTGTCAGAGAAGATGATGACGTCGTCAAGATAGCACAAGCAAGTGACCCATTTTAGTCCCTTGAGTAGGCGGTCCATCATTCTTTCGAACGTTGCGGGCGCGTTACACAGGCCAAAGGGCATGACTTTGAATTCAAAAAGTCCGTCGGGCGTAATGAATGCCGTTTTCTCACGGTCGGCTTCATCAACGTTAATCTGCCAGTAGCCGGCGCGAAGATCAATGCATGAGAAATATTCCGCTCCCTGTAGGCAATCGAGAGTGTCGTCGATGCGTGGCAGAGGATAAACATCTTTTTTCGTGATCTTATTTAACCTACGATAATCCACGCAAAAACGCCATGAGCCGTCCTTCTTTTTTACTAAAACAACAGGAGAGGACCAGGGGCTGGACGAGGGTTGGACAATGTTTCGCGACAGCATCTTGTCAACTTCCTGTTGAATAGCCCGCCGTTCGCTTGGCGACACTCTGTAGGGACGATGGTGGATGGGAGGTTCGGAGCCGGTGTTGATTTGATGAGTAACATCAGTTGTCTGGCCGAGAGGGCGGCTTGTAAGGTCAAATATAGTATGGTACTTGCAAAGTACGCTGTGGAGTTGCTGTGCTTCGTCTCTTTTCAAAGTTGGGTCAATCATGGTGGAAATATGGACAATGTCAGTCTCCGAGAGTGGTTGAGGAGGTTTGTGTGACAAAACTTCTTCAGAAATGGCGGCGACGGTGGAGTCAAGAGTCGGGAAGCTGCGCGCAATTGTCATACCTTTGGGGAGAATTTGTGGACTGCGAGTGATATTGAGCACCCATATATCAGTGGCACCATTCTCGATGGCTGCAATGCAGTGTGGTACGGCGAGTTGTTTTTCAAGCAAAATGTTCACAATAGGTGAGATTATGTAGTCACCGTCCTGGATCGATTGGGTGGTTGTGACATTGATAGCTACAGCCGACAATGGCGGTATGCGTGATGTTTCAAGACAGCATAGCTTTGCCCCAATGGGGTCTGAAACATCGCAGGCCTCTGTAGCATCGAGTTCAATTTCGCCTTTAGCGCAGTCAATGAGAGCGGAGTGAGTTGCGAGAAAGTCCCAACCAAGGATGATTTCGTGAGGACAGCTTCTAAGGACTGTAAAAAGAACAAATGCGGTCTTGTGATGAAGGGTTATGCGAGCACCACACATACCATGAGGAGAGATTGCGCCGCCGTCAGCACCGCGCAGAATTTTTGTGTCAGGTGGCGTCAGAACTTTTCTTAAGCGTCGTCTGAGGTCTTCGCGCATGATGGAAATAGCGGCTCCGGTATCAACAAGGGCAAATGTGCTAATACCGTCAATGTCGATCAGCAGTCGATTCTTGGCTACAGCGGCGATGCTTCGTGGAGGATTTTGGGCTGGGGACTCTAATGCAGCCTCACCTCTTGAAGCTGCATTGGTTAGTTTTCCGAAGGTCGAAGGTCATGGGACGGCGACAGTTGGCGGCGGACGACTGGAGACAGCGACTGGCGACGGCGCGGCGATGGCGAACGATTGTTGCGTGACGAGCGATAATATACTTGTTCATTCGCGGGGAGGCCGGGAGATGGAGAGAAGTTTTCCCTGTAAGGGCGACTGGAGCTGGAAAATGAAAACCTGGGCTGCTGGTTGCTCCATGGGTTGCGGCAATAGCGGGCGACATGACCAACCACGTTGCAGCGGAAACAAATTGGACGATTGTCGGGTGTTCTCCATGCGGCTGGGTCCCGACGTTGGGGCGGTCTGAAGACTGTCGCTGCTGTTGGAGGTTCACAGGGGCAACGATCAGAAATATGATGGTCAGGGGTGGGTTGGGAGTGGGGGCATGAAGGAGCGCAGAGCTTCTCAATTTCCTTCCTGACGACACTTTGAACAGCAGCTATCGATACTGTCCTGTTCGGCGATTCGGAAGGGCGAGAAAAAGCCTCATTAGGCATCATTGCTTCCAGCTCTCGGCGGACGATTTTGGTAATCTGTACCGAACTGGCATCTGCGTCTTCGCAAGATGATGTTGCTGGTGTGTTGGGCAAGCGGTTGAATTTGTGTGCTATTCTTCGTGTTTTAGCAGCTTCGAACCGGCGGCACTCCTTGATGACCTCTTCGACCGTCGAGCAGTCTTTGATTACAAGCAGCTGGAAGGCATCGTCTGCTATGCCTTTTAGGATGTGCTCGATTCGGTCAGTGTCTGACATCTCAGGGTTAGCCTTGCGGCAGAGAGAGATGACGTCTTGTATATAGGTGACGTATGACTCTGTAGATGTTTGTACGCGGGAACCCAGCTTACGCTTCGCAGAGAGCTTACGCCCGGTGGGACGTCCAAAAAGATCTTGAAGTTTGGACTTACAGAGTTCCCAAGAGGTGATCTCTTCCTCATGCGTTTCGAACCATGTCCGGGCGGTGTCTCGCAAGTAAAAAATAATATTCGCGAGCATGATGGTGTTGTCCCATCGGTTATGCAAGCTTACTCTTTCATAGAGGTCGATCCAGTCTTCTATTTCCTGGTCGCCTGTACCGGTAAAAGGTCCGGGGTCCCGTGGCTTTGTGAGGACTAAGGGTGGCGGGGGCGTAGCTGGAGCGCCTTCGGGTGGTGTGCCTGTGGGTGGAGTCATGCCGGATGCGGGCGGAAGACGCCTGCTGCGAAGGTCCAGGTCGGGGATGGGTCCGCACCTCCACCAAAGTATGTTACGGTGAAAACGATGATGATTTATTTATAGCTGGGTAATGGTGGTAGACAGAGGATTGAATCCCTTGCTGCGAGCGCGCTGGCGATCCTCTACTTCTTCCTTCTCTAGGCATCTCATGAGCTCTGTAATAATATGAATTCTGAGATCGTTATCAAGGTTGGCGAATAGTCAAACACTGGACCCATGCGTCACGTCTTGCTTTAAAACACAGACACACATTTCTGCTGTCTGACTTAGATTCCGTCTTTAAGTTTTTGTAGTGAAAACAGCGTTTCTTACTTTATACGTTTTGTGAACATATTCTGAACTCATCATCCGTGGCGATATTTTGTAAAATTTGGATTGATTCTGTTATTCTTGTGCTGGGAACATAGTTAAAGCAATTAATTATCAAAATACCCAAAAACCCATTAAAAGGCCCGCAGTTCATGATTTCATATGACAATTATCTGAACGAGGAAAGGCAGGAAAAACGCACATATATCATCACCAATTTTTTCAACAGATAGAATAGTCTATGTTACATCCGAGGTTTATGAGAGACCATGAATTTAAAGGGACACTTAACTCTCAAATATTTGAAAGTGCCTGTATCGCACACGTCTCTCACAAAATAAAGGTTGTTCGAACAAGTTCTTTAGCTCAATAATCAGGCTGAGAGACACATCTTAAGTTATGAAAAAATCCGAAATTAACGACTGTACCGAGAAATTAAATCCAAAATAGAAGTTAGTTTTGGTTTCGTCCCAGAATTAAAACAGGCCTCCTCCCACAAATATCACACTGAACACCGTTTTTTTGTTTTTTTTTCAGGATAAAGGGGCGACCTGCGCTTATAACACCCTGGCTTCCTCGTATAAGCGGGAATAATTCGCGTCGCTCACTAGACAGGCTCAGCAACTGGTATACCGGCACGCGTTTCCGACCCTCAGTATAACCGCCATTTTGAAAAACGAGTTGCGCAACCTATAGGGATTTTAGTCGCGAATAGACGTGTTCAAGTACGGTCTCTGGGCGCCGCCATCTTGCTACTGTTGTGGGTAGGTCGTCTGATAGTCAAGCGTTGCTGAGGCGTACCGACGGCTTCGGCAATGCTTGGCTATCAGACTATAGAGAGTACTTGGTTGCAAGAGTGTGAACGGGCCTTAAAGGCCCGTTCACACTCTTGCAACCGAGTACGACCGAGATAGACGAGACTTCTTAAAACCTCTTAAAATTTCTTAGGTCGATAGAACACACTGGCACGCTGGCGCCATCTATGCGGTGACCCCGGAACTGCATTTCACAAGAGCGAAGGTTTTGCGGTATTTCCGAGGTCAAATGTGCGTAATACCTATAAAAAAGGCTCGTTTATAACGTTGACAAAACTTTTTCGAGCCAAGAAAGAAAGGTGATTGCCAGGAATAGACCCTTTTCATTGCAAACGCCACCAGGCGGTGCTTCAGTCTTTGATGTTCCAGTGAACTTCCGGTTCATAAAAGGAAAGAACGAAGCCCCCCCCTGACCCCGCTGTTTAAAATGTCAATGAAACGTTTAGTCAGCAATTCTCCAGGTGAACGCCAAGAGAACGAAATAGCGCGAGATCTGTTACAATTTTTCGACTCTCCTTGTAAATCAAATTGCCTCCTCCAAGTCGTTAAAGTAAAGGCCCTCGTTAAATCTCTAATTTTGTTGTCTGTGTAGCATTTATGCTTTCTAGCACCGGTAACGTAAGCAAGCTCGACAGTCTTGCAAAGACAGTGCGCCCGGAAGTCGCTTGGGACGCAAGCGGCAGTTCATGTTTGTAAACCACAAAAGGGTCTATTCCTTTAGAAATGGCAACGGCCAATGTTTGTTCATGGAATTTTGAAAAGGGTCTATTACATATAACCGAGTCCCACTAGAGCGACAAACAAAAAACAGCCGACACCGCCAAGCCTCAAACACGTGTAGCATTGAGGCGAGGGTACGTCTGGCAGGCTTGCAGTCCCTCAGTGCTCGTGAAGTAAGCACGAGGGATTGCCAGCTTGCCAAAAGTGCCTTCGCGTGCCTACTGCACGCTACAAAGAAATCCGTCCTTGAAAGGTGCTTCGATGCCCGAAGCACTGATAGTAGAAAGAACACGAAGCTGCAATGAAGATGCTGATATGACAACACTCTGTTGTCGCTTTATGGAACTCGGGCATTACGCTTCACAGATATAGCCTCGCACTGCTGTTAAACTTCCATCATACAGCCGACCGTCATTTTAATTAGTTGCGAACACGACGGTTAACAATGGGAAACCGCTTGTCGTCGATGAGGCGGTTCCCAGCACTCTCGAAAACAGCAACACCCCGGGCTGATCAATCGCGGGTAAACCAGGTCGAGATTTACAGGTCTCGCGGGACTAGAACGAGATACCGCGAGAGCAGGAGAGAGAGAGAGAGAGGAACGAGAAACACACGACTTGGAAAAGGGGAGGAAAATACACGGTGGCGAGAGCTGGGACAGCTGTAGGGTCATCGCGATCAATGGCACTTTCGCCAAAAACGCCCGCAAAAAAAAAAAAAGAAGAAAAGAAAACAGAAAAAGAAAAGCAACGTGCTTGAGTAGAGTAATCCAATTTGGGAGACCGGGAACTCGGATGCCCCAACACGGCAAGAGTGTGTGTGTGTGCGTGTTGGGTCCGGAGGGGAGGTTACCTTCCCCATTTTACGTTCTGTCGCCTTTATTGATTTTCTTTTCTCTTTTTGTTTTTGTCAGATAGATGACGACCGAGGCTGTGGGAAAATCCGAGATGGACCCAAGCACGTCGTCCCAAAGAAGCCGGGAGAAACGGCTTGGCGACAGAGTGGCAAAGATACCACGACTTCCAGCGGTCAGGCAAGACTGGAAAATAGTTGAGAGTCTTAGCACATAGATGCCGTGGGGAACGGCATTGGTACATGAAGCTCTCGTTGCATCTTTAAATCATGTTCTTCATCGCACTAGGAGCGTTGTCGCGTCCGACGGTAGTGTGATGACCGCTACCGGGGCGTAGCGGTTCAGCTCCCGGGAGTCCCCTTTGGGGTAGAGAGTGGAAGAAGTGCCACGACACCGAATTTTGAAAACGGACTTTAATTGGTCCGACTGGGAACGGTGGGTGTGCTCGCTCACCCCCCCCCCCCCCTTGATGCCGGTGCTGTTGACGGGACGCGGGGCCTTGGGCTCGTCTTTCTGCCTTGAGCGACGCAGTGGTGAAGCGGCCGGACGGTTCTTGGGCCGCCGTCTCGGTGATCAGGTTGGATGCCTGATGGGTCTCAGAGGTACGTCTCCGTCAAGTTCGGTGAGCCGGTCTCGGTCAGCATCGCGTCGATCGGTGGATGCTTCGGTAAGGCTCGGTGGCACGGCTCGCCCACGATCCGTCAGCCCGGTCTCTCCCCAGCTCCGTCGATCGCTCGGACGCTGAGCAGTCTCTCCCCCGTGTTTTCTTCTCCGCCCCGGTGAGTCGACCTCTCTTTCCCGGGCTCCGAGAACTCCGCAAGAACGAGAACGTGCTCCAAGCATAAACATCGAGCCGGCGCTCAGCACGGCCGGCCAACCACCCGGCCAGGCGCGAGGCACGCCCTGGTTTCCGATTTTGCCTCCCGACTTCTCGGCGCCTCCACAGCTGGCGAGCACCCATCCCGTACTTCACAGTAGCCAGCCGTAACGTATATGCTTAAGTTGGGGACTCTTAGCAAACCGCTGCAGTGTTCCGCTTACCGCACAACCGGACGCTTTGAAGCATGCTTTTAAAGAGCAACTCCGCTCAACTCCGAAACGTTTGGGATAATGAGTGATTTCACATTACAAAAGTACTAAAAACGACACTACGTCATTTGCTTCGCGAGAAATGGGGTATATTTTGTTAAATCTTACTTCTAACATGAGCGGAAATCGAAACCGAAATTGGGTTTCGTCTGGCAACATTGGCCTCGGGCCGCCAAAACCATGACTATCACGTGGTACAATATGTCACGTTATCCTCTACGCAACGACGGGCGGGATTGGGGCGTGCCGGCGGGACACCATTGGGGAGGCGGCCGTGTGTCAGACGCAAGTGTCGTCTGCACCGCAGTTTTCACACACGTTATTAGATTAGCTCAGTTACGGAACGGCTCATAGACGCTGCATGCACGAACACAGAGCCGTATTCACCAATGTTTGTTTGCAAACAAGCTCACTACAACCCCCTATCGGCGGACCCCTGCGCGCTTCCGGTTTTCCTCTTCTTTTCCATTTGTCTCGCCTCCTTTTGTTATTTGCACTACTTTGTACAATGCACTAATGTACTTACAAATATACTACAGAAACTTCTCTGCAGGAAACTCTTCTTACGCGATCGCTGTGCGTTGCAGAAGGATAAATAAATACACCACTGGAAGTCTACTGGGGCACCAAATACTGTGGCACCTTCGTGGTATCAACTCCCACCGAATGTGGTGAATATGTAGAGAGTTTGGCCATTCGTTGGGAAGTACACGAGACAAATGAGGAGGCGCCATTGGCCGAAAGCGGGCTGGGCGTGTTCCAGGGCGTCTTCACAAATTCAAATGTGACCAACCAGAAGCCGGAAATAATACCCTGGCGGATGTCGCAAGAAACAAACCTGATAACTGCAGTGGAGTAACTTTCGGTGACTGAAAATATGGTACACGTGATGTTTCAATCACGCTCATCCAAAATGATGGTGGAAGAGTGCGACTAGCGGAACAATCAACATAATCCTTACGCCATGTGCCGAGGGCCGGGAATCTGCCGTTTGAGTGGTCACACTCTGTCCGAGCAAAACAGAGTTGAGCGGCGCATTCTTTCCTTACATCTTTCTGCATGATCATGATCGAAACATAACGTGCACCCTATTTTCAACCAGGAAGAGTTACTACACTTCACTCTTACGCGCTTATTAAAACCAAATACGAACATATACTTTTGATCAGAACTGTTCCTCGCTACCACCGCTAGGGGATTCTTTTCGGCTTCTGGTTGGTCAAGAGAGCATGCCAAGCCCTCTTTTTGAGTCTCGTGCACGCCCTGGCTCTGCCCTTGCCTCCCATTGACCAAACTCTCTGTATACACGGCTCTGGCACGAACAGTACCCCCTGACTCACCACGACTCGCCTGGCGCAGCTCGACGCGCCGCCGAACGGCTGCTTTGGTAACTGCAGTGGGAATCGGGATACGTCAGTTTCAAAGCACGGCGTCTAGATGGTGTTTCAGCTCTGCTCTATGCAGGCTCTATGGAACGCACAGTTATGAAATGAAAATCTAGATGGCGCTTGGAACAACGGCAGGCGGATTGAAGTGAGTGAAGGGGAGTACCCCCTTCCGCGGGAGTTCCACAACTGAGGTAATCTAGTAACCGTTGGTTTTCACCACGTTTTCGTGTCTACGACATTCAACGACGTCTGCAGAACTGCGGCATCAGTATGCGCACGTAGTGTGAACGGAACTCAGAGAGAAAATGCTCAGGAATGTTGAGACGAAGCCGACGGCGGTTGTGAAGCGCGGTAACGGCGGGACGGCCAGACGGATCCCAAAAGCGCGCTCCCCAGGCGCTTTACGAAAATCACGTCGACACCGCTGAGCGCAGATAGGGAACGTGGCTTATATCCAGTCTTGTACACGTTACTAAAAAAAGTAATCGATTACAATTACTATTACTCTTGGCTAAAAAGTATTCGATTAGATTACTTGATTACTCGACGGCAAAAGTAATTGGACATTACTTAAAGAAGTAATCGTTACTTTTCCGATTACTTTATTGTGTGAAGACACATCTTTAGCGCTCATAACAATGAACTACTTCCAACCTATATTTCACATTTGCACAAGTATTGAAGAAGAAAACTGGTTCCCTCTTCGTGGTCGTTGCACCTTCACAATACGGACACAAGCATAGAATTCGTTTGAAGAAGTTTAATGATTTGGGCGTTCGCCAGTCTGTGTGTGTGTGTGGGGGGGGGGGGTTCTAGATTCTGTTAAGCTTGAGCAAGGGTTGTCGCTCAAAGTTTGCGTCACTCATTTTATTATTCACATGTGGATGAGCTCGCATGTTATACAAAAGAGCAGCAGCTCCAGGATTTGAAACGTATCATGTGTAGTATCCATTAGCGGAAGAGATCGCCCCGACCACTTCTCAACTCGAAACATTGCTTGTCACAAAGACCACGTAGGGGAAATGGGGAAATATTTCAAATGGCTTTGTTATATTTTGCATCCGCTTTAGGCATTCTTCGGTTCTGGTTCTCCTACGGGCTGCGAGTAGGTACCCTAAGCAGGATTTTTTATTTATTTCTGTGTGTGTGTGTGCGTGAGGGGGCTAGTTTGAACGAAGGACTTACAAAGCTACATTCTGCTCCCTCAAACTTCGCCCTGAATGGCCTTTGTCACGCACTGTGGCTTCCCTGTGGCTTCCTACTCCCAATCCCAGCTCGAAAAAAAAAAAAAAAGACGGACATTCCACAAAACTGTACATAGAAAGGGATTGACCTCGTTTCCTAAGCTCCGCAAAAATCTTTCTTTGTTTCCGTTCGAAAAAAAAAGCAAATTTTATTTTTGTCATTTCAGAAAAAACCGGCGTGTGCCGGGGGGGGGGGGGGGGTCCCGTGGAAAAATAGTAACGGTTACAAGTAATTTTATTACTTCAAAAAGTAATCAGATTACTCTTGTGATTACTGCCTAATAAAAGTAATCAACTGATTACAAAATTACTCCAAAAAGTAATCGATTACAAGTAATTTGATTACTTGTAATGCGTACGGTACAAGTCTGCTTATATCACCTGTTACGCCTGCCCGGAGAAGTAAAAATAAACAACAAGGCACAATGGTGATAACGTTTAGCTCAACGTCGGCTACGCCAACGCCGTAGCCTTGACTGCACAGTTGGTTGCGCCTCGATTCGCCTGCTATACTCTGTTTCACCTTACGTTCGGACGGAGCTACCTTACGTTCGGACGGAGCTGTAGACATGACTGATACAAACACACGCACACATACACACTTCGGACAGTTTATGCAGACTGCCTTTTGTATGATGTATTAATAGTGCGACCACGCTGGTGCACGCAAAAAATTGCAAGGCGGGGGGGGGGGGGGAATCTGCAGAAGGGGGATTGATGAAAGCCAAGCTTGTCTACGAACAAACAGGAGCAAATGACGTCTCCGAAGAATACGGCACCCGGTGATTTCAGTCTATTGAGTAGATTCGGCGCAGATATTTCTCCGCTGGGACTCGACGAGCCTCACGTTGCATTCGGGGCCAAGAATGCGGAGGGATGGAGGGATGCCGCTGAACCCTTGCAGTCGGTCGACGGCTCGCATCAACTAAACAACGAAAAAAAAGCTGCGATGTCGATATTGTGGTTGTTTCATTTTGAATCGAATAGATCCGAAGCTAGTTAGTGTGTTCTAGAATATTGCACGGTCAGAAGCTCTCCAAAAGCAAAGAAATAACGTCGTCGCCATGCTCCAATAAAAAGCGCGCTTTGGGCTCGGCGCATGCGCGGTGGCGACGACGCTATTTGCGTTAGTACGCAGAACCTTCGAGTAGGCTATCTTAAAACTCAATAATGCCGAACATTACATTTAAAAAAAAAATCGTATTTTTTGTCTGCTTTTTGTTTTTCAAAGTTACATCATCATCATAATCATCATTTAGTTTCTTTGAGAGCCCGTCGGGCATTATACAAAGGGGTGGAAATAAAACAAACTGTGAAACAGTAAACACAGATATAGCACTGTAAGCTAGTTAGTCAGTTAGACAGATGGTAAGGGATTCAACAAATGTATAGTAGTATTTATAGAAACGACTTTGTGAGCTAGTGAGTTCCAGTCCTCGATAACCAATTGCAGTGTGGAAGTCTTGTGAGAAACAGTTGATGATCGAATTGGACGTAAATGACATGAATGATGCAAACGAGAACAAATACGGTGTGGAGGTGATAGTAATGATTATCCAAGGTGGATATTGTGATAAACAATTTGATGAGGGAGAAAGAGGCGTGACATTCGCAGGCGAAGGGAAAGTGAATGAAGGTTTGCCGATTGGAGTTATCCTGATATGCTGGTATAAGGTCAGTAGCTATTATACAAAAAATTGAAGGCTTTTGTTTTGAACGGATTCTAGATGCCTTGTGAGGTATGACTGCCATGGAGACCATATATTTTAGGCATATTCTATCTTGAATCTTATACGAGTAGTATACGCTAGTCGTTTTATGGCGGGTGTATCAAGTTTGAGATTACAGCGCAAATAGCCGAGGGTAGGGTTATCATCAGCAATAACGTAGGTTGCGTGAGAAGTCCATGAGAAATCAGAAGTAAGATGAACACCCAGGTATTTATAAGATGAGCAGGCACTTACTTTAGTGTTAGCAAGATAATACAAAAATGATGTGGCACGTGAACTTCGGGAAAATGACAGGGATTTACATTTTTTAACGTTTAGCGCCACTTGCCATTTTTCGCAGCACTGAACAACCGACGCCAGGTCTTCCTGTACAATTAGATGGCCATGGTATGAAAGAAGTCTCGCGCGCACGCTGCACGTCATGGCACGAGCACTGCGACACATATAACACCTCCCCAACCCTGACTTTATGTTGCCCTCCCTGCCCTATGATGTAACATTGCACTTACGCATAACAGGAAGTTCCCATGGCACGCATGGAACGTGATGTCTTTCGTTTATTTATCAAATGTCTGAAAAGTAGAAATTGCGCATTTACTGTGGCATGGGCATCAGCTTGGTGTTTTACGGTATTTGTCAGAGCCCAGAATGACGCTGCCGAATCGGTTTCGTTCCATAAATGGAATCTGTGTAGGTAGGCACACTATGCATGACATTTGATGTGCTTGAACACGTGCCCCAATAGATTATTTCCTGAATCCTTCAAGTGTCCTTGCGCATGCTTAATGAATCATGAGAATATAGTGGCATCTACGGGATGCTGTCCTGTCCGATCAGACATTTCCTCAAACTTTGACCATAAGCATGAATTGGACTTTTTTTTCTTGTTCCTGTGTTTTATTTTTTGTGTCTGTTATGCTCTGCACGTGTCATTTTCTCTTGCGACCGGAGAGGAGAGGCTTCGCTATAACAGGCGGGCCATAGTTTTCCGGTCGTTTCAAAGCCCACATGGCGAGTGTACTCAATGACATCCCACTCTGTAGAAGCTGTTCACTACGGCCCGCATGCGCAATGTTTGCAAGTGCATTTGCTATGTTGGTACCGGCAGGACGAAAACCCATTACCAGCTTTTTATAGCCAAGTGTGATTGCCATTATACCTACGTTTTTATGATCCTTCGAGCGTGCAGAAATGCACCCTGGGGAATTAGCACTATTGTATTTCTGGGCTCAGTTTTTAAATTGCAATGACTGGCTCTCCATGTGTGTGTGGAAAAGTAGGCATGTTGGGCTTTTCCATGTACAGTGACCTATGTTTTGGAAACATTCCATCTTATGTTAGTGACTTGTTTAAGTAAAGGAACATGCTACATGAAGTCTACATCTTGTTCCTAAGTTGTTCATAGGTGTGCTTCTTTCGGGTATAAACCACGTGGGAGCGAGTTTCCAGGCAAGCAACAAGGCAACACAACACTGTGCTGTTGACACTCGGTGCATCGCTCACTGGGGCAAGTTGCATGCAAACTTCCAAGCGATGCGCAAAGTTCTCTATAGATCTTAAACTGAGCGACGTAACGAGCGGCAGCAAGCCATCTCGCCCAGCGATGGCCCAATCCATCACTTGCCAAGTCGTCCAGATGCTGCTCAGCCTGTATCATTAGTAAACACAGTTGTGGAAACATTTACAGCAGATTCAGTAGGAAAACATGCTTTATTAAGTTGCAAACAGTCTTTTAACCTCTCAGGTCACTTTCAGAGAAGAACACACACACACCTTAACCAAGCAGAAGCTCAAGCTTCAAAGACCCCCGGCTTAGCTCATGTATGACAAAACCAGAATGTTGGTGTAGGCAGAATGGCAACACTAGTAAAATAACAAGACTGACTTTGCCTAACAAAGGAAATAGTTCAATTATACATTTTGCCTCTTGCTTGGTGAAACACACGCTAACTGAAACTGTTTCTCATGTCAAGCAAAGTCAATTTTGTTACTTTTATAACTATGTTAATCATCACAGCCTTTTATCAGGGGACTTTGAAAGTTACTGAGGATCACACAAATCGTCCACATCTCGCTCGCCAGAGGAGCGATTGATATGGCGATGGGTCTGTCAAAAATATGGATATTCTTGATTCGCTGGATGCGCCGCTCCACATGGATACGAAGAGAAGCGATCTCTTCCGTCTCTTGCACCTCTTCCTCTGTGAAATGCCCTCTGCGCAGGAAAGGCGATATGTTCAGCTTCACACTGATCTTGCTGAGTAGTTCTTGTATTTTGAAGCCTTTGTCTGCCATGACTGAATCGCCGTCGTCAAAAGGAAGCTTCAAGAAGCCGCTCTTCTCAACAGCCTCCTTGTCCGAGATAGACCCTGTGAAGAGCTGAGACACAAAAGTCACTGTTCCATCCGGGGAAATACCGATGAGTCCCTTAAATGTGTTGGTCGACTTGTAGGTCGAAAAAATTGTCGACTGCAGTACAAGAGAGCTTGACGCTTCACATCTAACTTCCGTGGCGTCGAGGATAACGCGGGTGGATGGGTAACACTCCTTAAATGCTGGTGGCATGGCGTCGTCCACTTCTGCTCTGGGCAACCACAGGTCCAGCTGGCCGAGGTGCACAAAAATGTAGTTGGTCCAGGTTATGCACACCTTCGAGACAGTGGCCACGGACACCTTGAAACGGTATGCAAGGTCTCTCTCAAAAAGACCAAGGCGCAGGCGCACAAGCACTAAAAAGAGTTGTTCCTTTGATGACAAAAGTGGGTTTCTGCCAGCATTCGTGGTCTTTTCGCTGTATGTTGTGGACCAGACTTGGATGTTTTTGCCATCTTCCCCTGGAGCCAAGAACTCCCAGAAGCTCATAAAGTGTCCATAACTTAACATTCCAGTGTAAAATTGCACGTCCGCAGGGTGGTCTTTAAAGGGCCTCTGACACGGCAAGAAAAAAATTTTTTTTTCATGCTAGGCGTTGAAATGGCATATCAGGAGATCACAAAAAAATATTTCACCATAGAGTTGCGTAGTTTTTTTATAAAAAATAGAAATACGAGGCGCAATTCAAAGTTCCCGCCATGCACTGTGACGTAACAGTGTACCGCAAGGTGTCGGGACGGTCAGAAGGAGGCACCGCCGGAAGTCACGTGAGTTGTATCGCTCCTCGTGCTTACCGCGAGCGCGTGTAATATTTTTTTTAAATATTTTTGTTATTCTCCGCATTTCCACGAGCGATCCAAGCAGACAAGGTTTCTTTGATTTGCTTTTCATCGCTTAATGTTGCTGTAAAGGTAGAAGAAGCGGAGTCAGTGAATTGACTTGATTAACTACAATGCCTAGAAGGTGTGTGTGAGGGACTGTCCCGGTATTTCAGCAACTGAAGAAGAGATCACACTGCATGCATTTCCGAGAGACATACATCGGCCGCATGTGCACCTAGTAAACAAGTTCTACTCATGTTCTAGACAAAATACGGAGACCAACCCAGGCGTACATCACAGTTTCCGAATTCCTATGTCCTTCAATATAAACAAGCCCCTGCGGGACAAACGGTTCGGAAGGCCTTCTGCACCTGGTTTGACATATCGCACTTCCAACCACGCTCTTTTCGTCTCGCACGAAATGCGTCCATCGGATCGAGCTGGGAAAAGCGACGGCGGCGGTCCACGTCTGTGCTAAGGAAGCCTTCGCAAGAAGTGTGGAGTGAGTGAGTGAGTGAGTGAGTGAGTGAGTGAGTGAGTGAGTGAGTGAGTGGAGTGAGTGGAGTGAGTTGAGTGAGTGGAGTGAGTGGAGTGAGTAGAGTGAGCAAGTGAGTGGAGTGAGTGAGTGGAGTGAGTGGAGTGAGCGGAGGGAGTGGGTGGAGTGAGTGAGTGAGTGGAGTGGAGGAGTGAGTGGAGTGAGTGAGTGAGTGGAGTGAGTGAGTAGGAGTGAGGAGTGAGTGAGTGGGAGGGAGGAGTGAGTGAGTGAGTGAGGGAGTGAGTGAGTGAGTGGAGTGAGTTGAGAGAGTGAGTGGAGTGATTGGAGTGAGTGGAGTGATTGAGTGGAGTGAGTGAATGGAGTGAGTGAGTGAGCGGAGTGAGTGAGGGGAGGGAGTGGTAGTGATTGGAGGGAGGAAGGGAGTGAGTGAGTGGGTAGGTGAGTGAGTGAGGGAGGAGTGAGTAGGTGGAGGTGAGTGAGTGAGTGGAGGGGGTGAGTGCAGCGAGTGGAGTGAGTGAGTGAGTGGGGTGAGTGAGTGAGTGGGTGAGTGAGTGAGTGAGTGGAGTGAGTGGAGAAAGTGAGTGGGTGGGAGTGAGTGAGTGGGTGGAGGGAGTGAGTGGGTGGAGTCAGTGAGTGGGTGGGAGGAGTGAGTGGGGTGTGGGTGGAGTGACTGGGTGGGTGGAGTGAGTGGGTGGGTGGGAGGAGTGAGTGGGTGGGTGGGAGTGAGTAGGTGGGTGGAGTGAGTGGAGTGGGTGGTGAGGTGTGTGGGTGAGTGAATGAGGTGGGTGGAATGAGTGAGTGAGTGAGTGGGCGGGTGGAGTGTGTGCGTGTGCGTGTGTCTGCGTGTGCGTGTGTGTGCGTGCGTGCGTGAGTGTGCGTGGGTGTGTGTGTGTGAGAGAGTGTGTGAGTGAGTGAGTGTGTGTGAGTGAGTGAGTGTGCGTGTGTGAGTGAGTGAGTGAGTGAGTGAGTGTGTGAGTGAGCGCGTCGGTGGGTGGGTGGATGAGTGTGTGGGTGGGTGAGTGAGTGGAGGGTAGTGGAGTGAGTGAGTGAGTGAGTGAGTGAGTGAGTGAGTGGTGAGTGTGTGAGTGTGTGTGTGTGTGTGTGTGTGTGTGTGTGTGTGCGCACACGAGTGATATAAGTGAGTGAGTGAGTGAGTGAGTGAGTGAGGTAGTGAGTGAGTGAGTGAGTGAGTGAGTGAGTGAGTGAGTGATGTGTGTGTGTTTGGCTGGCCTCATCGAGCTGCCCACTAGCCCACCATGGAATCCACCAGTACCACCCCCTTCGGACAATGCAACGAAAGTGGACGTAACCGCCGGACATTGCCAGCTTAGACACTCCCTCCTCCAGCTAGCTCCTCAGTATTGCAATCTGGTTGGTAGTAATTCAAGATTTTAGAAGTTCAGTTTTCAATTGTCTAGTAATGGTTTTTCTTCTGTGTATTTGCTAGGTATATTTGCAATTTGCCGCCCGCGCACCGGCTGGGTAAAATGCGAAGACTATTTATTGCCACGTTTCGATGCTTGTAAACCCCATTATATTATTTTTCTTTGTAATTAAATCCCCGTTTTAATTAAACTCCCATTGTTTAAAAACTTATGTTATGTCCTCTTTATTGGCAAGACCTCACCGCGGTGTAAACCGGTCGTCTGTTCAGCAGATCTTTCTTCCTTTTCTGTTTATAGTGAACCACGAACCTGTGCGCGTGTGACGGCTTACGGCACTCGGTGGCGACGCTGGCTGATGCTCACCAAGAGCGTTCTGATTGCAAATAGACATATGCAGGTTTTTGCACTATATGACACTCTCGGAATTTTATAAAAAATATTTCCCCAGATCGATAACTCTCTTGCCCCTTTCGGCGCAGTCCCAGATCATGACTTTTTGATCGCGGATGAGGCGCCGCAGGAGATCCCGTTGGAGCGACTTGAGTGGCGCCCGAGCGCACACTTGGCTGTTGCCTCCGACACTGAACCCTTACGCATATTGAATCCCCTCTAACTCAACCTTGATTTCCACTCATTCGCCATTGTTTTTCGAGAAATACACGGTTTTCGTTCCGCCTAGCCACGCGCGCCATCGGTCTGGGCAGAAGTTTCCGCAATGTCGCTCGTTTAAGCGATGCCTAGAGACATGAATCAAACTATTTTGTCAGCAAGCTTTCCAGCGGTGCTTAGAAATACGAATCAAATTATTGCGTCAGTCAGGTATTAATACTAAAGTACTTAATTTAAATGGTAGCACAATGAACATCTAACCAGCCAAGTATAACATTTTATTGTACGCGCCGCAACGTTCAGTTTTCATGGGCAATATCAGCCACATCAGCGACAAAACCAAGTTCGCGTGCTAGTTTTATAGTTCTTCATGACGCCTGGGCATTAATATGACCAAGTACGGATACTGTGGTATGCGTTGTTCGTGTACCACTAGTCGTTAAGACAGGAACGCCCCAGCGGTAATTGATGCGACCACGACCGGGTTACACATTTATTTTGTTCGTTTTAAAAACAAAATAATGCAACATATCTTGCAGATTTGTAATTAACGTTCATAAAGGACCAGGGTAAATTTTAAAGAAAATCGAGAATGATTGTTTTTTTAGTTGCCGCACAAAAATCGCCAAATTTTGGCTTTTTTGATTTGGCTTTTTGGCTTTTTCGCTTGAAATATAGGCTCATATAAGTTAACTTTTAGTAATTCTGGCAGTAAAGTGTGCGCACATTGAACGTAAAAAATATGACGGTGTAGAAAGTTGTATTCTTTATTCCTCCGGCCTTCAAATGTGCGTCATCACGCAGTTGGAAAAATCGTTGTCTCAACCTCCTCTCGAATGCGATTTTCCTCACGAATACTATGGAGCATCTTGCAAAAATAAGGTCTGTCCCGTTGTGTGGACAGGTAGCGCAAAAAAATAGGCATCACACTGCCATAATCGTCCTTATCTAAACACACCCATAAAGAAAAACCTTTTAAAATATTTTTTTCATCGCAATAAGCGCAATCAAATGATTTTGAGAGCATCGGGGTAGAGTCCTTGTGCAGCATCTTGAGAAGTAAGCTATTCTGGCCAAAATTCTGGCTTGGTATAATTAATTTCCTAATATAAATACTTTAACTAACACGTAACATTTTAGATAAGTGAAATTATGCGTAACAGGAACTTAACAGTTTTTTTTACTCCGCAACAAAGCTTTCCGTTATACAACGCACAGTTGACAAGGTCCCATCTTTATTTGCGGTCATAATGCCACGCGCGCCAGCGAGCGAGCGAGCGAGCGCCTGCGTGGCCGAGCTGCTTCTGGCGCACGTCATGAACAGTCGCAGAATGGCTGGCTCCTCCGGAGCTGCAATAACGGCCCTGGCGGCGGTGGTTTTATGTCCGATGACGGTGCGTCTGCCACCGACGATTGCAAGGTTGTTTTGCCGCCCATCCCAACTAGAACGGCGTGTCTGGACTCTGTTTTGCTGCATTGCGACCTCAAGGGACGCCCGTACAGCATTGAAGAGTTCAGGCAAGTACTGAAACGGTGTGCTGTACTCAGCGACATCGCGGCCCTTGGGGCCTTTCAAATGAATCATGTCTGGTTGGCAACGTTAGGGACGCCCGAGGCCAAGGGGCGACTGCAGGATGCCAAAGAACTCAAGGTGAAGGGACTCCGCTGTGTCATCATCGATCCCAGCACAACCGAGGTTCGTGTTCGCCTTCACTGGCTTCCTTTTCACATACCGGACGACGCTGTCCGCAGACTCCTGGAGCCGTACGGGAAAGTTGCCGACGTCGGGCACGAAAAGTGGCGGGTCGCGGGATTCGAGGGCGTACAGTCCACCACCCGAGTCGCCCGCATGACGCTCAGGAGCGGTGTCACGCCGGACAGCATTCCTCACCAGCTACGACTCCACGGGGCTAACGTGCTCGTTGTCATCCCTGAGAGGGCACCTGTCTGCTTGCTGTGCAAGCGCTCAGGACACATTAGGCGAGACTGTCGCGTGCCAAAGTGCTCGGAGTGTTTCCGCTTCGGGCACGAAAAGGAAGATTGCGTCAAGACGACTGAATGAAAACACGTTTATTGACTTTATATTGCGTTGAGCGCGCTGTGGAGGTCAGTTAGAAAGAGGATAAGGGATTTGGGAGCGGGGAGCAAAGAAGAGGAGAGGAGGAGAAGGGCAACACTTCATGGCTTCAAGGCCTTCGTCGACGAAGGAGGGGAGGCCGTATCCTCTTGGCTGTAGCCGGAAGGAGCCCGTCCCCCACGGGAGGCGCAGTTGGGTCTCGTATGAAGGTGAGTAGTGCCTCCCAGAGCTCCAAAGCATGCTTGGGGGATATGGTGGTGTCTGGGCATGCCCAGGCGTTCAGGGGTGCGGGTACTGGGGCGTTTGTGATGAGGTCCAAAGTATGTTGTCGTGGAATATCATACAAAGGGCAAGACCACATGAGATGGACCAGGTCTGCCTTAGAGTTGCAGTTCTTGCAGATGCCAGAGGCTGTGGAAGATCCCGCCCCGTCGTTCCCTTGAAACCGCTGTAAGCGATGCGTATGCTCGCGTAAGCGGTGGTGCCCAGGCGGAAGACATGTCGCCCTATGGTCATTGAGGAGGCGGAGGGAGCTTCGCACGGTCTGGAACTTGGCGCCCCGTCTGCTGCGGAACATTAGGGGCACTCTGCCGAAGCCAAGGGTGCTGCGGAGGCTCACGTGGAAAAGAGTGCCAACAATTCGGCGACCGACACCCCTGTGACCAAGGACGGCGTTACACCTCTCCCTGCAGTGGCGCTGCCCAAGGAAAACGTTGTCCCTGGTACAGCCTGTACCTTGTCAGCCGAGAAGCAGGCTTCGGAAGAGACCTCCGACATGTACGCCACCAGCGAGTCAACCAAGCGCGGTCTCAACGAGCCCCTCCTGGCGCCGGGCGTGGCGCCCAGTCCCAGTGTCTGGTGGGAGAAGAAGCAGAAGGGCCGGTACCATCTAGTGCCCGACCCTCCCCCAGACATCTGCAGGCGGCGGAACAGCAAGTAAGGTGGCAACGCCTGGTTTCAGGGACTTCGTCCGAGGGTCAAGGCATGTGCTGCGCCACAACCACTCATGATTTGTACGCCCGACACAGACATTAAAGGCCCGTTCACACTCTTGCAACCGTGTACGACCGAGAGAGACCAGACCGGTTTTAAGCCTCTTGCGATCTCGTAGGACCAGCTCCGCTGCATCGCATCCGGTCCTAAGGGATCGCAAGAGGCTTAAAAATCGGTGCACAGCCAGCGCACTTAACCCGTTTTTACTTTCGTATGACGTTTGTGTTACGCACGCTGTCGGCGTTTCGGGGGTTGTTTTTTGTTTGTGAAGAAGTCCTTTCCCTTGTCGGAATTGGACGTCAACACCGACATGGAAGGGCGCTTTATTATGTGCGATTTTTCATTTTCAGCAGTTCACTGGCGGCTTATTTGCATATACGCCCCCAGTACGGTGAAAGACCGAGTTTCCTTTTTTCTGGGCTTACACCGTTTTCTAGATTGCAGTAGAACAATTGTGTTTTGCGGGGATTTTAACTGCGTTGTTCGAGCGAATGATAGAACGCCGCCTAGGCAGTACACTGATAGAAGTGCGACGATTTTAGGTGACTTGCTCGAAGATTTTGAGCTTCGCTGGAACCGTTAGGAATGAAACGCGTGAGATGCGTTTCACACACTTTCAAGCGTCATCCGACGCCCGCCTAAATATGATCTACGCCTCCGCCTCCGTTTCTGCATTGTTAAGCAACTATCGGGTAACGCCGGTTTTTTCTCCGATCGCTGCTTGGTTGCGACAGTGATCGGTGATAGGGCGCCGACGAAGGCGAGGTTCGAATGGAAGCTGTGGAAGCTTAACACCAAGCTGCTCGATGATGAGTCGTTTTTTGAGGGTATAAACAGAATTTTCAAATCGTATTTTCTACGTACTGGAGGGGATATTTTCGAGAAGTGGGAGATCGTAACGCAAGAAGTTAAGATGCTGGCGATAGAAAGGTCATCCGTTTGGGCCTACGAGGCACGTTGTGCCGAACGCAGTTTGAACTCTGACTTGCAGGCGCTCTCAAGAGCGGAGTGTTCAGCTGCCAGCACGTGTTTCAAAGACTTAGATAGCGTGAAAGAACGGCTAGAACAGCTTTACCATAAGCGTTATCGCGTAGCCGTGGTCCGAGCACGTGCAGAGAAGTACCTCATGGGCGAGCAGCCAACGAAACGGGCTTTAGCAGATAAAAAGCGATACGCGCTGCGGAATGAAATCGCTGAAAGAGATGTCAACGACATTACGAGCACGAGCCCAAGTAGCATACTGCAGGCGTTTGTTGCACACTTTAGGCAGGTTTTAGAATCGAAAAGTCAAGGAAGAAAGGACCCAGCGTGTGGGGAGCTTCTCGAGTCTGTGGGAATTCGCGTACCGCCGCCGATACGCCGTTCCCCACGTGGTCCGTCAACAACCCGAGTCCAGCCTGGTTCTTTCACGGGAGCGGGATTCCGCTCCCGTTTATTGGTACATAAAAACACAACGTTACAAAACACTCAATCTATACTACAAACACACGCGACATTACTCAAATATTTACAAACGTACGTTAAGCCCAAAGCTTAACACAAAGAGGGCCCCTAGGCCTCGTGTCCCGCTATTGCCCGAGAGCAGTTGCTAGCACTCGCCTTTCTTGAGCGCCGGCCGGAATCCTAAGAGACTCTTGCCTCCCGGTTACCCGACAATATCGACCGATGGGCGAGGAGGTTTTCTCCTCGCCCGCCATGGGGCGCCTGCAGCGCCATCCAGTGGCTAGGAGAGAAAGCGGCACGTCGGGAGCCGAATTCGAGATCCCGATCGACCCCGCGGCGACACGACCATGTGATCGTGTCTGAGGCGAGGCAACTAAATAGCTGTCTCGCGGCCAAGACGGCTAAATGGTTTGATAGGCGCCCTCGTGAATGCACGGTGCGCCATAAGTCACTGCCGCGGTTAACAGAAGTAGAGACGGAAAGTCTTTCTCAGCCAATAACCATGCAAGAGATCGTGAAAGCAATGCATGACCTTCCAAAGGCGAAAACGCCGGGGCCCGACGGGCTATGCGCCGACTTCTTTCCAAAGTTTACGCCGATTTCTTTAAAAAGTTTAAGAACGTATGCTCGCCAGCGTGTTGCTGAATGTATTTTGTAAAGCGTATGAACAAAAAGAGTTGCCTCCGTCCTTTACGCGAACGTATACTGTGTTTATCCCTAAGAGTGACGATGTTATAAAACTGCGCCAAGTCACGGGCTACCGCCTCATCATTCTCTGTAATGTGGATTACAAAGTTTTCGCAAAGATTTTAGCGCGACGTTTTCAAAGTGTAGCCTGTACGTAGTTGATCAGTAACCACCAAACGTGTGGTATCCAAGGCAGTACTATAATGACGAACGTGCATGTCGCACGTAGCGTGTTAGAAGCGTGTGATGGGGCATTGGCCAAGTAGCCATGCTCCAAATAGATCGAGATAAGGCGTTCGACCGTGTCAAGCACGATGCACTTTTTGATGTTTTAAAGCATCTAAATATCGGTGATATTATTTTGGAAGGTGCCGAAATGGCATATAAAGACTGTACCACAAGGTTGGTCGTAAACAAGGAGGTAACGGAGCAAATTCACGTGCGAACGTCCGTAAGGCAAGGATGTCCCATGTCACTGCTGCTATTAAATTTGCATTTAGAACTTTTTTGTTTCAGTGTCTTGAATAGTAAAGGTTGTCGGGGCTTCTGTCTGCAAAAGACCGAGACAAAGGTCATCAGTTATGCAGATGATATCGCGGTGTTTTGCAGTGACAAGCTCAAGCTTAGTGCCGCTGTCACCTTGGCTAAATGTTTCTGTGAGGCTACTGGCGCCGCTATAAATTGGAACAAGTGTCGCGGGTTTTGGCACGGCGCATGGGCCACAACTCTTTTCAGAGTACGAAAGCGTTAGCTGGGACCGCGTGCCCTGCGCATACCCCGGCGTGCCTTTAAATTGACCTCGTAAGTGATGACGTCACAACATGGCGTCTGGGTCCAAACAAACCGTTGCTAGGGGCGTTGCTATGGACTAATGCATGGAGACTCCACATGAGGCTAAATGTTTGCTTACAAGTAAGTAAATCATTTTTCGTAAGCAGCCTAACTTCTTGATATCTAATTATGAAGATGTGCTTGTCGTCTCAGTGTCGTATTGCAACGATGAAAGCCATTTCTGAAGTATTACACTCCGCTTTGCTTTGGTAGCAGACGACACGATCGATTTGCTGGCCTCTGTTGCAGCGGCGTCTTCATTGAAATGCGTCGGTAAACAAGCGACAAAAACAAGTGGATTGCCATGGCCGTAAAGGCCTCCACAATGTGCGTTGTTTTTTTGTGAAGAGCCCAGCTTAGTTCAGAGGGATGAAAATGCCGTAAAATCAACCACGTCATGCAGATCATTTACGACGACGACGACGACCTGAAGTGCATTACCGGCGTAGTGCAGGCCAGTATGAGAAACAAATCATACGCCATCAAGGTAATTCGTTTATTATTATTATTATTTGTATTGAGGTTGTCAGGTTATTAAAGAATTCCATGTCTATCGCGATTTTTCAGCAACCATTCCAGCGATGGTTACAACCAGATACGACGCACGCTCACATAGCGCGAGTCCACAAACAAAATTTGGGATCTCGACCGATCGCCTGAAGTGCTTTTCTCACGGTTGCAATGCGATCTCTTGGCAGACGATCATCTCGATCGACGCCCGGATTTCGATAAACCATATTTTCCATCGCACCCCACTATGAATTCTTTTAAGTTACTGAAAATCATTATATTTCAAACAAATGCAATATCAGAATATCGTCCTTATTCACACGATTCAAACGATGGCGCCGGCTTGGCCGGCCGGCGTGGGGCAGACGGCAGACTTATTGCATTCGTCGTCTGCTGCAGGCATCTTGAGGACCGGAAGTTGCAGTCGTAAATATTTCGGAAACAAGCGATTACCGGCACACTTCTGTCGAAACATATATGACATTCAAGCTTTCTATATTTGTGATCTTTAGAAGTTTAAATCCTACTCCTGATTTCTGAACGGTCGGGTTTTCGTAGCAAAACCTAGCCACAAGTATTTGTTCATAACAACGACCCTAGCAACGGTTTGTTTGGACCCATGACGTCACACTTACGGAGTCAATTGTTACCGCGAGAACAAAACCTATAGGTCGGGGGTCGCCACCGACCTGGCCAGCCACGCTTCCCGATGGAAGCAGCGTGATCTGTCCATCTTCGCGAGAGCGTCAGTTTGCAACATAATTTTTTTTATTTCAAAGATATGGTATGATTTGCAAGCGATCCACTGTACTCGCGTAAACGTTCAGAGGTTTCACCGTATTTTTGCTGCGTTTATCTGGGAATCTAATTGGAAACGCATGAGGCGACCAAACCTCTTTCACAGGGTGCTTCACGGGGGACTTGGGCTTTCACAGTTATTCGTTAAGCAAATCGTGTCCCCATTCTTTTTTCTTCGAGAACAGGAGCATCCCTTCATTTGAACGTTCATCCCGACCAAACTGTCACCTTATCTGCCATTATTTCTGGTTTCCTCGTGTGGTGGCGAGCCCACTCGACTCGTAGGGTTTCAAAAGGAGGTCATTGACGCAATGGGGTTTTCGTCTGCTCGTTTTTCTTTTAAATATTTGTCTCTTGTGAGCAAGAAAACACCGACGCGCGATTTGGTAGTCAGTTTGCTTCCGACGCCACTGTATAGAACTGTTTTTTTTTTCTTGTAATGGCAGCCAAGATGTGCTGAAGAGAGTGAAAAGAATGTGTGTACCTCCTTCGGTGAAAACCTTTTTTTTTAAGTTACACATCAATATGTTGCCGGTCAAATTGTGGCTAAGGGAAAAGGGTATTTACGTGCCGTGGGCTGTGAATCGTTTGTTATGTAAGCAACCTGAGACAATTTAACATGTTTTTATCTTTTGCTGGGATGCCGTATTTTTCTGGGATGTGCTGCAGCGGAGGCTTAAGAAAGAACTACCCATTACCCCATTGAACATTCGTTTTTTTAATGGTAGTAATGACCACTGCGTACCTTTTGATATGTTTTTTTGCTGGGCCTTTGCAGCATTTGGCGGTCGCGCATGGCAGTACGGCATACCGACCCCAAGGCGCAGAAAGTCCGTTTCTATTTTTTCAACCTTGTCAAGCAAGTAGAAAGTGTGTTTGTCACCAGAGAGCCTAAGACCGAGTGGCTAGGCCTTTGTAAGTGCCTTCTCAAAATGAGGAATTTCTAACATGTACTACAAAAGCTTTGTAATGCATTTTTGATACGTCTCGGCACTGGCTGTCCACTTTTTGCAATTAAAAAAAAAGCGCGTGCGTGGCCGAATGGTTACCGCGCTTGACTTCTGTGCGGAAGCCCAGGCTTCGATTCGTGGGAGCGACGCGTCTTTTATTTATTCTTTTAATTTAAATTTCTGGTAAATTCGAGAACCCTGTTGCTTGTTCGATGTGCGAATGTCCTACACGCCGAACCTTCTACGCCGATTATTCCAGAAACCCACGCGTGTACATAAGGGGCTCCGCGTGGCGAGCCGCAGTCAGTCTCGCTCCAGTGCTCGATTCTGCTGTTTCGCCGACATCGACGCCTGCGACGCTAACGTTACTTCTATTTTGTTTTGGGCACAAGTTCGCCCATTTAAACATTTAGTTTCCTCAGTTATTCTTCGCCTCATCATTTGTCATTCGTGACATTTTGGTGGAGGTGCGGGGTAGCGCATCCTATGCCCGTAAAGCGTACCCCTCCGAAGACATCCCGGCCAAGTGAGGTGCTCAGCCCCGGAAAGCTACCCTTCGCCGTAGACCTAAGCCCGAGCAAGCCGTCGCGTCCAGGGCCTGCCCCCAGAGTTGGGTCAACTGTCAGAACCATCGAAGAAAGCCCAGTCGACCATGAACAGTCAGCCCTCGCAAACTCCGGTGACCCCTTCCGTCGTTTTTCTGCCTGTCACTCCACGAACACCGACACCTTTCAAAGGCGACGTCCACGAAGACGTGGAAGATTGGCTTCATCACTACGAACGCGTGGCACGGCACAATGAATGTACAGCTGAACAGTGCCTGCAAACCTTCTACTTTTTCTTAGAGGGAACTGCGAGGCGCTTGTTTGAAAACCATGAGGCTTCCCTTACGTCATGGGACACCTGCAAGGCCGAACTCAAGAGGACTTTCGCGAACCAGCAACGACGACAGCGAGCGGAAGTTCTTCTGCAAGTAAGGACCCAAGGACCCAAACGAAACAGTCACCAGCTTCTGTTGACGACGTCCTCCGCCTGAGCAGCCGCGCCGACCCACAGGCCACTGACGAGAAAAATCTGCGTATCCTGATGAGAGGCGTGAAGAGCGACATCTACGGCGGCCTTGTTCGTAACCCACCAACTACTGTCGACGAATTTGTTGCCGAGGCAACGAACATCGAACGTGCATTGTCGGTCCGAGCCAGCCACTACAACCGACTCGCCGGCACGCCTGTTGCTTCGACTTTGGCATACTCTACGATTTGACCAGGGCGGCATCGGCGCTGACAACCTGCGAGAAATTGTCCGGGACGTCGTCAGGGAAGAGCTCCGGAACATTCTACCCGCTGCTGATCGCCCCGCCTCGATTTCCATCGCCGAGGTTGTCCGAGAAGAGGTTCAGCGAGCCTTCCAGCCAGAAGCTCCCGTCACCGTGGCAGCACCGCGACGAGCCCTCTCTGACCTATGCCGCAGTAGCTCAGAGACCGGCGCCAGCTGCCCGACAGTATTCGACGCCACCTCGACGTGACCTACCAGCGCCGCAGACTCTCCGACGTCGGGAAGGGCAGCCGCAGCTCGTCCGCACCGAACAACCAGCGCCTAGGAAGACGGATGTGTGGCGCACGGCCGATCGACGACCGCTGTGTTATCACTGCGGCGAGGCCGATCACGTCTACCGGAGGTGCCCGTACCGACAAATGGGCCTGCGAGGTTCTGCGCCGAGCGACCCGCGACCCCGCCTTGGGGAGCGACCAAGGGACATCGAGGAGTACCTCCGACGACCCCTGTCCCCGGTGCCGACTCCACCCGAGGTTCCCGTTCGCCTTCGCCTCGACGTGCGCTCTCGCCCTTCCGCCACTCTCGCCGAGACAGCCTGTCCCCCTATCTCGCCGGGAAAACTAAGTGCGGCAACGCCTGAGGTGGCGTTGCCGAAGACGACCGAAGTAAAGAGCCTCCAAGAACGCCGGAGCGCTCCCACTCTCTCGACGCCACGCATCGCAACGACGCTCCTGCAACGGTGCCCAACAACCTAAACGTCGTCATCGACGGCCACGACGCATCGGCACTCGTGGACACCGGAGCAGACTACTCAGTCTTGAGTGGGAGGCTCTCTCGCCGCCTTCGAAAAGTCACGACGCCGTGGGATGGACCTCAAATACGAACCGCCGGAGGACACCTCATTACACCAGTCGGGAGATGCACTGCTCGCGTCGAGATTCACGGTGAGACGTGCCCTGTGAAGTTCGTCGTTCTGCAAGACTGTGCGAGGGACGTTATCCTCGGAATGGACTTTCTCTGCGAGTATGGCGCCGTCATCGACCTCGGGGCAAACCAGTTGACGCTGCGAAAGCCTGTTCTGCCGCCGGTGGAGACCAACACGACGTCAACCGCGATCCGAGTTATTGCCGACCATGTGAACCTGCCGCCGCGGTCGAGTGTTTTCGTCACCGTCATAACCGACGCAGCCATGCACGGTGAAGCTCTTCTGGAAGGCAGCGTCCAACTGCTCCTTGAAAAAGGAATTGGCGTCGCACGAGGCGTAACGGATCTCCAAGAAGGACGTACAACTGTTCTCGTGACAAACTTTCGAGAGGAGCCGCAGCACCTAACGAAGGGTACCACCGTGGGCCACGTCGAGGAGCTTCAGGCGCCAGCCGTGGTCACCGCAATCTCTGAGGAAACCTCGTCGTCACAGCAGAAGAGCACGTCGCCGCCGCAGCTCGACATCGACCCCGAGCTCCCAGCTCCTAAGCGCCGGCAACTGGTTGATCTCCTCGCCGAATACAGTGACTGTTTTGCCACGTCGTCGAAAGTTCGCCAAACACCAATGGCGAAACATCGCATTATTACCGACGACGACGCGCTCCCTGTCCACCAGTCGCCGTATCGAGTCTCCTTAAAGGAAAGGAAGGTGATTCAAGATCAAGTCCAGGAAATGCTCGACGACGACATCATTCAACCCTCAAGAAGTCCGTGGGCGTCCCCAGTCGTCCTTGTAAAGAAGAAGGACGGAACCCTGAGGTTCTGCGTGGACTATCGTCGACTGAACGCTGTGACTAAGAAGGACGTCTATCCGCTTCCCCGCATCGACGATACGTTAGACCGACTGCGCCACTCCCGATATTTTTCGTCGATGGACCTGAAGAGTGGTTACTGGCAGATTGAAGTCGACGAACGCGACCGCGAGAAAACTGCCTTCGTCACTCCCGACGGACTGTACGAATTCAAAGTGATGCCGTTCGGACTTTGTACAGCACCAGCCACCTTCCAGCGTGTCATGGACACCGTGCTGGCAGGTCTGAAATGGCAGAGCTGCCTCGTCTACCTGGACGATGTCGTGGTATTTTCACGGGATTTCGACGAACACCTGAGACGACTTCGAGCCGTGCTTCAAGCCATCAAGACCACCGGCCTGTCACTCAAGCCAACAAAGTGTCGGTTCGCCTATGGTGAACTAAAGTTCCTTGGCCACGTCGTGAACAACAAAGGTGTTCTCCCTGACCCCGAGAAGACCCGCGCCGTAGCTGCATTTACGCCGCCGTCTGACAAGAAGGCCGTGAGAAGATTCCTCGGACTCTGTGCCTACTACAGACGGTTTGTTCGGGACTTCGCCAAGCTGTCCGCACCGCTGACGCACCTCACGAAGGACGCCGTAAAGTTTGAATGAACAGAAGAACACCAGCGGTCATTCGATGAGCTCAAACGAAGACTCCAGACGCCCCCGATTCTTGGCCATTTCGACCAGTTCGCTGAAACAGAGATCCACACGGACGCCAGTAACACCGGACTTGGCGCGGTACTAGTCCAAATGCAAGACGGGGCAGAGCGAGTCATCGCATACGCGAGTCGGACGCTGTCTAAGGCGGAGAAGAACTACTCAACGACTGAAAAGGAGTGCCTTGCTGTCGTCTGGGCAATAACAAAGTTCCGCCCATATTTGTATGGAAGTCCTTTTCGCGTGGTCACGGACCACCACTCGCTCTGCTGGCTCGCGAATCTGAAGGACCCCTCCGGACGCCTCGCCCGGTGGAGCCTACGACTGCAGGAGTTCGACATGACCGTGGTGTACAAGTCCGGCCGGAAGCACAATGACGCCGACTGCCTGTCAAGGGCCCCAGTCGAGGCCGGTCCTGCCTGCATCAAAGACGACGACGATGAATGTTTCCTCGGCGCTCTGGATGTCAGCGACATGGCAGCACTCCAACGAGACGACCCTGAACTGCGAGCGCTCATCGAGCACCTAGAGGGACAAGCGAGTACGGTTCCCCGTGCTTTCTTACGAATCCTGCCTACCTTCTCCATACGGCAAGGGGTGCTGTACAAAGAGAACTTTGTCAACAACAACACAGCATGGCTGTTGGTTATTCCTTCCAGTCTTCGAGAAGAAATCTTCCAAGGATGCCATGACGACCCAACGGCTGGACACCTTGGCTACAGCAGGACGCTCGCCAGGATTCGAGAAAAGTACTACTGGCCGAGGCTACCGAAAACGGTTCACCTCTACACTCGATCATGCCACGAGTGTCAGCGACGCAAGAAACCGCCGACGAAGCCGTCAGGACTTCTGCATCCGATTTCTCCCCGTCCACGCCGTTCCAGCAGATCGGAATGGATTTACTTGGCCCTTTCCCGCCGTCAACGTCGGGAAACCGCTGGATAATCGTCGCCACAGATTATCTCACACGGTACGCCGAGACGAAAGCCCTTCCATCGGGTACGGCTGTTGAAGTCGCCAAGTTTTTCATCGAGTCCATTGTCCTCCGGCACGGCGCCCCCGAAGTCCTCATTACAGACCGTGGATCATCGTTCATGGCCCAGCTGACGCAAGAGATCCTTCGTCTCAGTGGCACCGGCCACCGTCGAACCACTGCGTACCATCCGCAGACAAATGGACTAACAGAACGGCTAAACAAAACTATCGCCGACATGATCTCCATGTATGTCGACGTAGAGCACAAGACTTGGGACGAGGTGTTACCCTACGTCACGTTTGCTTACAACACGGCGGTGCAAGAGACCACAGGAGTAACCCCGTTTCAGCTGGTGCATGGCAGAAAAGTAACGACCATGCTCGACGCGATGCTACCCCACGAACCAGCTGACGATGGGAGCCCCGACGCCCAGGTGGTTGCTCAACGAGCCGAAGAAGTTCGCCAGCTCGCCCGACTCCGAATTCAAGATCAACAACGTGTCGACGCTACCCGGTACAACCTTCGCCGGATCGACGTTCGCTTCAAGCCCGGAGACCGTGTGTGGGTTTGGACCCCGATACGACGACGCGGTCTAAGCGAGAAACTCCTGAAGCGCTACTTCGGACCCTACAAAGTGCTTCGTCGACTCGGGGATCTGAACTACGAGGTGATGCCCGACGGAACACGGACTTCATCACGCCGCCCTCCACGACCGGAAGTCGTCCACGTCGTGCGCCTCAAGCCGTACTACGCGCGATAAGACTGTGAACTTGTGATCTTGTGCAACGCTTGATAGGATCGTGTTTTGCCAGCCTCCGTATTTCTCATTCTTTTGTTTGTTTTGCTCTGTTTTGTTGCCTTTCACGTGGCATCGAGGCGATGCTTTTTTCAAAGGGGGAGTAATGCCACGCGCGTCGGCAAGCAAGCGCATGCGCGGCCGCGTGGCAAAACGACTGGTTATCGCGCTTGACTTCCGTGCGGAAGCCCAGGTTTCGATTCCTGGGAGCGACGCGTCTTTTATTTATTCTTTCAATTTAGATGTTCTGGTAAATTCGAGAACCTTGTTGCTTGTTCGAGGTTCGAATGTTCTACACGCCGAACCTTCTACGCCGATTGTTCCAGAAGCCCACGCGTGTACATAAGGGGCTCCGCGTGGCGAGCCGCAGTCAGTCTCGCCCCAGCGTTCGATCCTGCTGTTTCGCCGACATCGACGCCCGCGACGCTAACTTATCTTCTATTTTGTTTTGGGCACAAGTTCGCCCCATTAAACGTTTAGTTTCTTCAGTTATTCTTCGCCTCATCATTTGTCATTCGTGACAATATAAGCAAAGTGTATATATGTTTATAAAAAAATTTTCCTGGCTATTAAAAAAATAAAACAGACACATTTTTTTTAAGAGAATCGATTTTGAGTTTTTAGATTTTGCGAACATTTGTAGATTGAAATGCATGTAACAGATTTTATTTTGTAAGTATAATATTGAATTCGTCATTCAAAACAACTTGATTTGATGTTTCTGGTGATGTCAAGATAGTCAAATATTTGAACTATATGATGCGTAAGAACTTGCCTAACTTTGCTGAAAATCATTAAAAAAACGCAGTTTGATATTTTTTTATTTATTCCAAGGTAAACGATTTCTTTTTTTTTCAATTTGTTATTCCTAATGAAATCTACACGGAGAGTGTCACAGAAAAAAAAGAGTCTTAGCTCCGAACTCAAGAAAGCTCCTTTCTTTAGATCGGCGCCTTTTCTTTGGTAAGGAAAGTACGAATAATTATTCTACCTTACCTTAGATTGGCTCCTTTACTCTCAGGGTTTCTTACTCGTTTTATTAAAGGGGTACAGAAGCGAAATGTTTGCACTTTTATTTCTTTGTTTAGATGTGGTCTATGTTGTGCCGGCCGCCCAGAAACACTAGCCTAGACTAGAGTTTCTCGGCTGCAAGCAGAGAAGTCAAGAAGAATCTGATTTTAAAACGAATGAACAGATTTCAAAATTGCGTCTGGTGGCGGTCTGTGAAGCTCCGTTGGAATGCCGTCACGTCATGAGTTCCTAACAAGCAGCGCCAGTTCGCGGCAGTATGGCTCTCTCGTGGAGTTACTTAGTCCTGAATGTGACTTGGCGAAGAACGCTCATAAGCTGAGACTGCAGCCAAAGCTACAAGCGCGAGCTAGCCCGCGCTCCTGGCTTTGAGACATGCATTTCTAGCGCGAGCGCTCGATCGTTCTGCGGAACAACGCTTCAAAGCAGCGACCTCGAGCTCTCGTGGTTGTGGCATTGGCTGCAGTCTCAGCTCCACAGTGCTTCTGCAACGTGCATTCAACACCATCGAGATCGCCGATTCTTTGCAGACGTTTGGTAGGAGCTTGATCTGAGGATGCGGGGACCTCTGTCAGGCCAACCATACGTCATTGCTGGGTACTGACGGTTATTTCTACTTACTGGTTCCCTCGAGCCACTACTCCTGCGGTGTGAAACTAACACGGTGAAGCGAACACTCGTGGCACATAAAATACCGACATGGCCGCAAATGATGTTACGGGCAAGCTCTGTATAGGCCATAGGGCGTCCAGTCCTCGGATTATTACTACTATGCGAGATTGTCACGCGTTGACGCCACCAAGTGGCAAGGCTCGCAACTACAGTACCCTTGACCGTGCGAGAACTATTGACGTCACGAGCGCGATACGCATTGCGCTTCTCGCTGACCGATTTTGACGCGAGGGGTGCTTCCTTTCCTTTGGCTTCCAAGATGGCGACGTTCTGGGTGATGGGCGATGCTTCCTACGTCGTCGATTACTGGTACAGTGAACTAAAATAGGGGCAGAGAAGTGAACGAAGGGTGCGCCTTCTGATGGCTGTCACCGCCCGTGGCGAAAGAAGCGTACGGCGTACCCGTTGCTGTCGTCTACCCTTCAGCGCGGCCGCTTTGGATATGGTTGGGCGGTTCAACTCGGTGTCGTGTCAAGTTGGGACTAGGAGCTTCGCTCAGTGATCCAGTGAGATGTGAGTCTGTGCATTAACAGTACTACGCATTAGCGAATGCAAGATACGTCAGATCCACTCCTACACTCTGGGGTACAGCATAGCGTACACCTGAAGAAAGCTTGTAAAAGACGACTTGGCCTTCTTAATATTTTCTTTGTATTCTTTGTAAAGCTGGTTATATACCATTCTGTGACAAAGTCACTTCAGCCGAAAGCCGTTCAGCATTTGTTTTTAGCACAATTTATGAAATAAAAGTAGACTTCAGACTTTCCTACAAATTTTTTAGCATATTCAAGTTGGCTTCAAAGAGAATTCTATAAGTAGATAGACGCGAACGTTTGATAAGAGGCAACACGGGCGGTCTCATCGATCTTACTATCGTCATAAATTACTTTTGGTACCGTAACTCTATTTTAAATCGGAAGTCATATTTCAACAGAAACGCCATTATGGGCACAGAGTTTATCAAGATCATGACTGGAGAATTGGGGATGTGTTTCAAGTTTGTTTGTTTCTTTCTTTATTTCGGACACAGGGTCACAAGGAGAAAGGACAAAAGCAGATAGGCTCTGCTTGACAAGGCCCAGTCCCCTCAGTACACTGCATAAGCAGTCAATGGGAAAAAACAAGTACAAAACATCGGCCAAAAAAACAACATCGGCAAGAAATAGCAGTGCAATATCATAGGTACCATTGCCTCCACAAGGATGAAAATTACACGTCATATGTTATACAGTCAGGAAGGAAAAACATGTGTGCAAAACGCACTACGAATAAAACAAAAAAATACAATGCTTAACAAAAAAAAACATTTTTTTTTGCCGTTTAATATTTAACAACCGATAACCTACCGTCCTCACTAGATGGCAGCCTTAGCGGTGGATGCAGGACATAAACACGAGAGCCCATTACGTTAGCTGAATTAATAAAAATAAGCAATTTCTATAAATCTTTAAAGACACCTTCGTCATTATTTGATAACGGATATAAGTCGGCTCTTTGAGACCGCGACTTATAAGGGATGCTACAGTTGCCGGTCACACGCGTATTACAAGCGAGGGTGACGTAGTGGCTTTCACGTGAGAATGTCATCACGTGTATCTAAAAACAAGTGCCACACAAATGCCGCGATACCAAATACCTGTTGTGTGCTACGAATGGAAAACGGGTTCATGCAATTGAAAACCACCCGAAAATCGCGCCTCGCTTTTGATTTAGGCAAAGCGCTGACCTGAAACTTTCACATCCTGCCTTTTCGGCGGTATCTAGCTTCGCCCTTGAATACGTTGCAAAAGCCCCTCGACATTTGTTCTGGGAAAGAATCAGCTATACTTGTTTTAAATAAGCTGCTATCTTTTGTTCATCACTGGAAAAGCAACGTTCGGCCAGCAAAGAAAGGCAGCCCGCCGCACACCCTATGCCATAGAGTAACAAGTAACCTGCGATCGGGCTGCCAACCGGTACCTCCTCCTCGTTCACGAAGGGGAACGATTTTTGCGATCAAGTTCAGCTCTTGTTGCATCGTACAGACCCGACTGAAAGATGGCGATCAAGAGGTTGCCGTGTTCCTCAATGTACGGGAACGCCTTGGACACGAAAAATCCGAAGAAGAAGTTGCCAAAATGGTCTTTTCCGGGAGAGATTCCAGACACGTTATTTCGGCACCTGCCGTCAGAACCCGACACGTCCAAATATACGTGCGTACCCCGCCTAGAAGCTTGGATGCACTCTTCGCCGTCACGGCCGGCCAGGCAGGAGCGGCCGCAGTCGTTCAAGAGACGGTTTAGAGTGCCCAGGGTTCCCCTTCCGCTCTTCGTAATTTTCCGGTGCGTGTACCTTTGCTCGATGACGCAAGGGAGTATGAGGCCGGCCCTCGCGTGCCTGTCCACGTCTTCAGTTGTCTCTATGGCTCTCTCGACGGACGGCAGGTTCGCTACCGAGGTTATTTCGGACTGAATGTAGATTACGAGAAAGAACATCCCAGCAGAGCCAAGAGGCGCACAACAACCTTTGACGGCATGGTTAGAGCGATAGGCAGGAGGCGGCGAACTTTGACCAATCGAACGACGCAAATAGGAACAGGGCTAAGCGGGAGGTGTCTGCCGAATGCATTAGCCACCGACATGTTGCGTAGTGTATTGTTCCTATCAGGCAGGCACTTATGAGAGCCAAGGGCAACACGTAACGCAGAGAAGGACCCAGATTCAAAAGCTTGGGACCTTACGACTCTCGCTACTATAAAAACATATCCTACCCTCCCAGCGAAAGCGTTGACGTGCACGTAAAGACTTCTCTCGAAGCTGAGAGCGGAGGGATGATAGAGAGTTCGGCCTTTTTTTCGATTATGTCCCGAACGCATGTGTCATACATGGCACCCCTCGCTGTACTGGTATACTGCTGAATGCTGATGTGAAGATGATAAAGGGAACGCGCAAGTGTAAGGCCATTCGGATGTTTGTAACCGCTCAAGAAAATACGACCTGAGGCATTCTTTAGGCGGACTCTTACAAGAAAGGTCTTGTGCATCAGCCCAGTCCACGCCCTTGGCCGATTCTTGACGAACAACTTGTCCAGGAGGCACCACTGAGCGTTCCGTGCAGTTCCAAAAGTCTGTTTTGGGAACGTCTGCTGCTGTTGCGTTCAGCGATATCACGATGCAGCTTACTTCGGGATATTCCTTGCAAGAGAGGCCATCCGCCGTCTCGAGAACGAACAACAGGCGGACAAGGGACAGGTAGATGACGTGGCGCTTGAGATGCTCGAAGATGACGGTTCTCTGGTGCTCCGTGGAGGCTGGTACCAGGACGATTACCTTCGTGTCGGACATGGTGTGATTCTTCAGACGTTCCACTTCCTGGCTTCCGAAGCGAGTCCACACCTGAACGGGAAAGAAAGCCGATCGATCCACGCCATTGACTTGTCACTGAGCGATTCATCATCATAATAATAATAATAATATTTATTTGCATACAAAAATCTGATCCTGGGTGGCGTGCACGGCTGTGCAGAAAGGTTAAAACCCGTACGCGAGTGCGCCTGCCAGCCCGCACGACCCGAAAGAATTTCAAGAAAAAAAAAACACGCACACGCACACATATACCAGATTTGTACATAGGGCCGCAACCCAAATATGTAAAAAAAAAACAGTTACAGGCGCTTCCATATTTGTTGTAATGTCGCTGGCAATGCGGCTTCCCGTGTTTCTCCCTTGCGTTGTTTTTAAATTTTTCTTTGTAAGCTCTGTCTCGGAAAATTTAGTTCTCTCATTGTACCTTTTTTTTCTGATAAACGCATTTAAATGTTAGTTTTCATGCGATAAAATCAGCAGAACCCATCCTTTGGGAATGATTATCTACGTTAATGCGAATAGCATCAAACGGTGCGGAGTTATGCGCGTTCGTCAGGTGGCCGGCACACTCTAGATACGCCAGCCCACTCTTGAGGCGATTCTAAATTTGTTGACACTTTCACAGCCCTGCGCACGATCTCCGCAGCCCAGCACGTGCGTTTGTGTCACTTAGGAAGGCGAGCAAAGCACGCGCCATACGCACAAACACTCAAAATGGTACCGACCAGACTTTCTGGCGTCTCAGCTAGTCTCAACCAACGGTACTCTAAACGGTTGTTTATATCTTTACCATAGGACGCGCTTACAGCGCTGTCACAGCTACCGGTGCGCGCGGTTCCATGCACGAGGGCTCATTCCGCTCTCGTGAGGCTGCAGCGCTAGAGGTCTCCCGAGCGCGGGAGAGGGTGAGCTAGAGGCAGAGTGCTGAGCCTCGAGAGGGTGAGCTAGCCCTCGTGCATGGAACGCGCGCGCACCGGTAGCTGTGACAGCGCTGTAAGCGCGTCCTATGGTAAAGATATAAACAAATGTTTAGCAGTGCGTTGAATGACTGCCTTCATAGCTCTGTGGTTAGCGCGGTCTGCCTGCTGATCAAAGGGTCAACGGTTCGAATCCCAGCCAGCGCCGGTCTTTTTTATTTATTTATCGACCCGCGGCGTAAGAGGTTAGATAGCCAGATAGATAGATAGAAGTAGATAGATACATAGACGAAAAGTGCGTGAAGTATCAAAGAATGCTATTCGCATTAATATTCGCATTAATATTCGCATTAAAATGAGGGTGAAATGTAGAGTGAAGATGACTCCCACGTATACCTATAAGAACACACACACAAACACACATTACACTACACCACTATTATGACGCCTGGGGGATCGGTGGCCGAGTGGGCTAAAGCGCACACCCAGCTCGACGCGCGTGGAGCGAAAGCTCGCGCTGCAGAACTCAGGGATCCTGGGTTCGAGCCCCACCCTGCCCGTTTCGATCTGGATGAGCATCGTACCGGCGTGCGGTCGTGTATCACTACTGCGTGGTGCACGTTAAAGACCCCAGGCTAGCGGCTGTACCGCACTGGCTAAATTGCTCATCTACAGCGAGTGACACGTCGCAACTTTAAAATGGCTGACCAACTACACGCTGTATAAACATCCCCACAACCCAATTTTTAAAAATTATGACGCCTGCTGCTGTAGGTGCTTTGAGAACAAGCGACACATCGACACAGATTCAGTACGGTCCTGGGGAAGCGGAGAACGTATGCTGAGCGGGGCCGAGATGAAGTCCTCGATGCCGGCTATGATCGGCGAGGAACTGTGGTGTTTAGTACGCGCTCGAATAAGTTCAGGCTGCCCCGATCTCTTGTTAATCCTTGGGATGGTAGCAAGGTACGTCCCTTTGAGCGAGCCGTCGAGGAGTCGGCAGGTAAGGCCCACCCTGGCGACTCTTCTCCGATGAGCCAGGGAATGCCATTTGAGATTCTTAAGCCGACTGTCGTAGGGCAACGCAGGGTAGTGTTGGCGAGTAAAGTATGTCCGAGTAGCACGCCGCTGCACGCTTTCCAGGCTGTCAACCAAATGAGTTTGATGTGGGCACCACACCGCACTACAGTACTCGAGATGTGGAAGAACGAGCGCGGTGTATAGAACACGGAAGGTGGTAGGACCGCACGCTTTGGAAACCCGTGTCACGAATCCCAAAAGACGTCGGGCTTTGGCAACAGCATTGGCAACGTGCAGAGAGAATGTTAAGTCAGGGGTGAACGTGACACCCAGAATTGGTAGTGATGTGACCGATGTAAGAGGTATTGCAGACACGGTGTACAAAGGGGCTCCTGAGCTGTGGCTGCGGCTGACCCGCATGACTGCACACTTGGATGGGTTAAGAAGAAGGCAGTTTGAGTCGGACCACTGCTGCACAATAGACAGGTTCCGCTGAAGGTTGGGACAGCTTGCGTGAGGTGTAGTTCGTGCAAGCAGAGTGATGTCGTCAGCATATTGGACTATCTGCGTGTCGATAGATTGGCAAAGATCGTTGGTGTACGTAGAGAACAAAGTAGGGCCAAGGACGGATCCCTGAGGTACCCCTGCTGAGACGGCGAAGCTCTCGGAACGGGATCCTTGGAAGAGGACCTGGTGTGTGCGGCCAGTAAGAAACCGAGCTAACCACCGAAGCAGAGGACCGCGGACACCTGCCCTTCCTAGTTTCCTAAGGAGTATAGCATGGTTCAGCGTGTCAAACGCATTGCTAAAATCTAGTTGCACCATGTCGGTCGAAATACCACGGTCAAGGTTGTCACTGACGTAGTGCATGATCGTAGCCAGTGCTGTTTCACAGCTCCTGTTCTTCCTGAAGCCGTGCTGTGTGGGAGAAAGGACGTTGTTTTCCTCGTAGGGCCAAGATGACAGTGAAGAATCCTTGTGCATTCAGTGACTTAACTACTTTTGGTGAAATAACAGACAAGCTTTCCTGATTGGTTAGTGTCATGGCGGCTGCCGTTATCGTCGTTACCAACGCCTGCCCGGACATCTGATCTGTATCCACAACGAAAGAGTATGCGTCTCTTGCTAAGTAAGAGTCGTCAGCTAAGTCGATCTGCGTGTTGCCATGGTGCTTGTTTCAGTTTGGTGCCTTGTTATTCCATCTTGAAAGCATTCATACATTTGCTTAATTTTGAGAATGTTGCAAGAAAAAAAAGATCTATATTCTTTTTTTGTGTTTCAGTCATAAAAGTGGATGATTCCAAAAGTCAATATGCTCGTCACGCACATCGTCACTTTGCCGAGACTTTAAAGATGACCGGCGTGAAATCTCTCGTCCAAATAATAATGGGAAACATTGCAAACATACAAGAGAAACGCACATACACGTGAACACCCACGCGCTCGCACATGGAAGGACACATCGATATTGTATGGATCAAGACTAGTAATGCAGTACTGCTGGCGCCCTTACAGAACCCGCGTGTAAATGAGTTGAATTGAAAGGCCCGCCAGAGTCCAACCGCGTGCGCGCACACGCACACACGCACACACACGCACACGCACACGCACGCACAAACGCACACACACGCACAGACACACACACGCATATATAGATATATATGAACGAAGATATGCAGATGAATGTACCGTATTTAATCCAATGAATCAAAGAATCAAGGTTTTCAATCCTGGCTCCGCAATTATTTTGGCTTTCGGCGGGTTCGTGAAAACTTTATTCTTTGATTCATTGGAGTAAGTACGGTTCATTCATCTGGATATGTTCGTTTTATTTCCTCCTCGGAGACCACGTACGATGGTGTGAAGTGCCCGTGTTGATATATATATATATATATATATATATATATATATATATATATATATATATATATACAGGGTGTTTCACGAAAGGTGGACAAATTCGATATTGCGAAAACTACGCGTCGCGCCAAAAAAAGGCTTGTGTCGTTTTGGTCCTGAGCCAGGGGCCTTTTTAGGAAAATGATTAAAGTCCAAGATAGTTATATTGTTAATTATCTTTGCGTGATTAACTTTTTTATTATTGGGTTTAAGGGCATGGTTTCAATTATAAAATTGCTCAGCGTCATCGAAAAGCACTAAATCAACAAATCGCAGAACGATAGAAAGCACGCGAAGCTTTTACGGCTTGCTGAGAAACCGCACAAATTCGATGGGTTTTTAAGTTTCAGATTGTTATCGGAGCGCATCTCCGCCCCGGCAGCACCGCGCCCCGTGGAGAGATAGTGCAACCAGCCCCTGTTGTGTCGCGCGATGACAGCGCAGCAGAGGTTGGTTGCAGTATCTCTCCACGGGGCGCGGTGCTGGCGGGGCGGAGATGTGCTCCGATAGCAAACCGAAACTTAAAAACCCGTCGAATTTGTACGCGTTTTTCAGAACGCCGTAAAATGCTTCGCGATGCCTTCTATCGTTTTGCAATTTGTTGATTTGATGTTTTTCGATGACGCTGAGCAATTTTCAAGTTGAAATTATGCCCTTAAACACAATATTAAAAAAGTTAATTTTTTATCTTTTTTCCGAGTTTCGTGATAACACGTTTTACGACCACCTTCTCGTGGATACACGTTTCATAGACACACGTTTCGTCGACATTAACGTTTCAGGGACATTCGTTACGCGAATGTCGATAATCTGCTTATCCTGAGAATGAAGTTGAGTGAAACCAGGAGTGGCGTAAAGCGCAGTTCATGTAAAAGTTAATAAAAGTTGTTACATGCTCAATATCGAATTGGTATTTTTCATATGCAGGTGGGAAGTATCTTTTGGTAGATATTTGTAGAAAACAATATATTGCATTATTTGATTGGGACATATGTGACCTTATATGGGAGGCAGATACACCCCTATATGGCAGACCCACACATGGATATATAAACGATTGGGCATATCTGGCCAGGTATGCGACATATAAACTGATGTGCTTTAAATGGCGAGATATGCCCACTTTTTTATACAACCATATCTGTTTTTGTTTTATATATGTCCAGATATGCCTTTTTCCTAAGAGTGGGTACATACCCCAACCAAGCAATGATACACGGCATGTTCCTTTACCCCTATTTGCAGGAGCACGATGTGTCACCGACGTGTCTTCCATTCAATGTTATCTCCAGCTCGTGCGTGTCCGAAGTGAATGCCGACGTTTGGAGAACGAATCCAATAAACGTGTAGCAATCCTTATACAGCTACTTGATACTACAGGAGAACACGTGTCCCGCTTCAAGAACACTTTCACCCTCAAGCAACAGCCGGGATGTTTTGTGGGCCTTGTCCACGAACAGATTGATGCTGCTTACAGACAGCATAACTGAAAATTGGTGCGCAGTTGTAACGAAATGCCCGGTCAAATAGAAGTTTAAAAAAAATCGCCTACCTTTAACGGTAGGTCGCACTTCTTAAGCATCCATTGCGGTGCGCGAGACAGCCACTGAAAACGACAAGTTGACCCGTACCCTCTAGTCCATGCCGCCGCGCTTCCGTGCAGCGACCGTTTCCCTGCTCGCCTGCAACCGGCTCACCGGCTCCCCGGAAGCATTCGTACGGTAGCCGATTTAGGAACTTGACTGAATCGAGTAGTGAAACAAAACATTGGGTTAAAAGAAGCCTTAAACACCCGTAGTACTAAAACAAGTGTAGAACGAGACACTCCACCCTTGACGCAGAGTGCAGGAAACGGTCACGTGGTCCCCCATCCTACGTCACGACGATAGGCCCGTCAGGTGGCGCCACGCCATGTTCTCGGGGCTAAAGCCGGTAATGCTTTTCAGAGATTATCTCAAAGGAAATAATCCTCGAAGAACGTCCAACTGCCCGCGACTCGTACTGCTTGACGTTCGCTCCCCTTGTTCGTCTTCCGCGAAGGCCGAGCAGGTCTACAAGCCCTGGTATTCCCCGGATCTCACAATGGCAGATAACACAAAAACGATGAGCATCCTGAATAGGCAAATAATGTAAGAACTTTCAAGAAAAGCCGGTGAACTCGCAGGTTGGGAGTCGAGCTGACCGGGCTTCCGCAGCTCAGGCGGGTTGTAGAAATTGCTAGTTGATAGGGTCGCTCGAGTCAAAAAATGGCGGCGCGTAGAGAGCTCTTTTTGCAGAGGTCAACAACGACAAGCTTTGTTGCGGAGTAAAATACTTTTGTAGCGTGAGCTACACTGGCCGAGGTTGAGCAGTTTCGCGTGACTCGCATAATGTGCCGCGCTCCGTGCTGCGCAAGTGCGAGGAGCAATGACGTCACACGGCGCACAGCTGGCACGCCGGAGACGCCACCGCCACGCGCTCCGCCACCGCCGCGCGCGCCTCGCCGGTCTGCGCATGCGCGAGGAGCAGTGACATCACACGGCACATAGCTGGCGCGCCGGAGCCGCCACCGCCGCGCGCTCCGCCACCGCCGCGCGCTTGGCCGCCACCGCGCGAGCCTAGCCGGTCTGCACATTCCAGAGGAGTGAGGTCATAGCCACGGCAGACGCACTGACGCCACCGTGTGCCCAGCTGTCCGCCTCCGTTGCGCAGTAGCCAAGTCTGACGCTGCACCGGAGCCGCATGATAGCGCCTCTCATTTTGTGCGCATAAGCTCATGCTACGTATATCCTGGCATAGCCGAGCTAAGCCACCGCAAACTTTTACTCCGCATTACGCACAATTTAGCTTATTTTTAAAGTGACGTGTCAAATAAAGTATTAATGTTAGGCTATTAACTATACCACCCCACAATGTTTTGTCAGAATAACACATATTGCCGCGCGCATATCTGGCCAAATAGGCAGCGCGGCCGTGGTCGGATTCCAATTTCGAACGTCGTCGAAAGTGCACGCGGAATCATGAGCTCCTTTGGAGCTAAGCAAGCGTCCCTGCTTGGACGCGGTGATAGGGCTTTGGATCTTCGTGCTGATTATCGGTTTATTCTGCCGACGCTACCGGCGAATGACTCTTCGAAATGTACGACATTTTTATTTATTTATTTATTTATTTATTTATACTGTTAGCCCGAAGGCCGATACAGGGTGGTACAAAAGAAAATCATATGTGGCCGATGTCCTGGCCACTGCACACGCCTGTATACAAAAACACAGGTGTACAAACAAAAACACATAGGCATAATATGTAACAAAATAATAACAGTCAGTATATTATGACCAGCTACCACTGGAGGACGCAAGATAAGCGAGCACGTTATTTTCAAAACTATTCAATGAGTCCATGTTCACTATTTCATGAGGAAGAGAGTTCCAATCTTCTATGGTTCGGGAAAAAAATGAATATTTGAATACATCTATACGTGCCATTATTGGTGTGATCTGATCCGGATGGCTGCTTCGAAGTGAGCGAGATGATCTTGGTTTTATGTATTGTTGGACGTCAAAGTTGAATAAGTTCCGGTGCATTGAATAAATGCATTTCAGTCTGGCTATTTTTCGGCGTTGTTCGAGACGCTGTAGGTTTAGCTGTTTTAGCATATCAGTGACTGAGTCCGTCGTCCTGCATTTTGACAATATAAACCTGACTGCCCTTCTCTGAATTCTTTCAATCTTGTCTATTTGGTAGTTTCGGAACGGGTCCCATACTACGCTTGCATATTCCAGTACGGGACGCACTAGGGTTAAATATGCAGCTAATTTAGCTTCCGATGAGGCGCCCTTTAGTTTACGTCGTAATGACCATAGTCTTCTTTCAGCTGAGCAACAGATGTTATTTATGTGCATATTCCAGTTCAGGTCTTCAGTTATAGTAACCCCCAGGTACTTGAAGTTACTGACGCGCGCCAAAGGCGTGCCATCAAATTCATAATCGAACAACAAAATGTTTTAGTCTTGTTTGTTAGCGTTGCATACACTGTTTTTTTTGTAGTTTATTTTCATTTTCCACTCCGTGCACCAATCATTGATAACTTTTAATGCTAAGTTTAGTTTGACCTGGTCCTCTTGACTTGAGATTCTTGAATAAATTAAGCAATCGTCCGCAAACAGGCGGACAGTGAGGGAAGGATCGAGCTTATCTGCTATGTCATTTATGTAACTCAAAAACAAAATGGGACCCAGCACAGATCCTTGAGGTACGCCAGATGTTACACTTAAAGTCCCTGATTTTGCGCCATTCACTTCTACAAACTGTGTTCTATTTGTTGGGTAGGATTTAATCCATTTCATAACGTTTAGATTAACACCTAGTTGGAGTAGCTTTCTAAGAAGCTATGCGTGTGGGACGCGGACAAATGCTTTTGATAAGTCCAAGCATACCGCATCAACCTGTCCTCTTTCATTTAGAATTTTTGCAAAGTCATGGACTGATTGAACAAGCTGAGTTACTGTTGACAGTTGTCGCCTAAAACCATGTTGATTAGGATTAAGTATCTTGGAATTCTCAAAGAAGGTAGACAAGCTTTTTAATAGTATGTGCTCTAGCATCTTACAACACGCGCAAGTAATTGAAACGGGCCTATAATTTTCAACACTGTGTTTGTTTCCCGATTTGTATATAGGCACCACTCTCGCCGTTAGCCAATCGGAAGGTAAACTGTGCTGTTCAAGTGACGCCTTAAAAATATTCAGCAAATATTTTGACACCCACTCCGCGTAGCGCTTCAGGAATTCATTTGGGATGCCATCGGGACCCGCTGACTTTTTTGTATCGATATTAAGAAGGAAAGAAAAAATTCCCTGTTCCGACAAAATAATATCTGGCATGGCTGGTAGCTCATCAACGCTCACCATGCTGGGGTAAGAAAAAGAAACGACTCCGGAGGAACAAACACAGAGTGGAAATAATCGTTATACTTTTGAGCGACCTCTGTGTGGTCGGTAATTATTTGTTCGTCAATGACTACATACTGAATCCTCTCATGTGATGGGGCAAGATGGCGCCAAAACCGCTGGGGGAGTCCTTCATAAATTGCGTGAGTGTCTTTGAATAATAAGCTTCCCAAGCGGCGGCCAGTTTGTCCCTAAGGGTCAGCGAAAGTCGAGAAATCTCCGTTTTATTTTTTGTTTTGTTCTTTCTTCTACGTTTTATTTTTCGTTTTAGCTGGATTATTTCACGGTTTACCCAAGGGTTTCGCTTTTAGAGCGCAGCTCTTAGGCGCCCGTTTCCGGCTTGAGCGGCGTCGCCTTCGGCGTCAACGTCGCCGTCGGCGTAACCGCGTGGTGCATGATGGGTAATTTTCCCCGCTAAATCTAGCGGAAAATTTTTCCCGCTAAATTTAGCGGAAAATTTTCCCCGCTAAATCTAGCGGAAACTTTTCCCCACTAAATTTAGCGGAGAATTTTCCCCACTAAATTTAGCGGAAAATTTTCCCGCAAAATCTAGCGGAAAATTTTCCCCGCTAAATTTAGCGGAAAATTTTCCCCGCTAAATTTAGCGGAAAATTTTCCCCGCTAAATCTAGCGGGAAATTTAAAATTTTTCCCGCTAAATTTAGCGGAAAATTTTCCCCGTTAAATCTAGCGGAAAATTTTCCCGCTAAATCAAGCGGAAAATTTTCCCCGCTAAATTTAGCAGAAAATTTTCCCCGTTAAATCTAGCGGAAAATTTTCCCGCTAAATTTAGCGGAAAATTTTCCCCGCTAAATCTAGCAGGAAATTTTCCCGCTACATCTAGCGGAAAATTTTCCCCGCTAAATTTAGCGGAAAATTTTCCCCGCTAGATCTAGCGGAGAAATTTTCCCCGCTAAATTTAGCGGAAAATTTTCCCGCTAGATTTAGCGGAAAATTTTCCCGCTAAATCTAGCGGGAAATTTTCCCCGCTAAATCTAGCGGGGAAAGTTTTCCGCTAAATTTAGCGGAAAAATTTTCCCGCTAAATTTAGCGGAACATTTTCCCGCTAAATCTAGCGGAAAATTTTCCCCGCCTCCCCCCCCCCTCGAGGTCACGTGACCCTAGGCCACGTGACCCCCCCCACCCGAGGTCACGTGACCCCACTCCCCCCCGTGCCTTCCCCTCCTCCTCAAGAGCTGCGCTCTAATTCGGCGTTACAGGGAGTTGTAAACGGCTTTGATTTTTTTACTGTTTTGACCCGCTGTGGAACGAAGTTTTCTATGCAAAAGTTAATTATGGATTTAAATTTATTCCAGAGTATGTCAACGTCAGTTGCCCCATCAAACGAGTACAAAGACAATTCTAAAGGGTCTAAGATGCTTACATCATCAGCCTTATGAAAGTCTCTGACAAGAATCGTTTGTCTTTTCTCGCGCTTTGGTGGCAAGCCCTGCTTTATACAAAGTAAAACGAGTTTGTGATCGGAAATTCTATCAAGTACGGAAACATCATACTGGGTGATTTTGTTGTCAATGAATACGAGATCTAATATTGACTGTGTAGATGGCCCGACCCTGGTTACCTCAGTCACGATTTGCGTGAGGTCATGACTAAATGCAATATCTAATAGTGTCTCGCAATGCCTAACATCAGTTGTTCCTATTTCTAGCTTTTCCCATTGTATACCAGGCAGGTTAAAATCTCCTGCTACTATGACACGCGTGTTTGCAGGGATAGTATTAAACAGGTAATCTTGAATTGACTCTAAAAATGACAAAGGGGCGTTAGGGGGTCTATAAACTGCTCCTATCACACAAGATGCACCACACAGTTGTATTCTACACCAAACATTTTCATTAACAGGGTTATCAGCCATGGCTACAAACTCTATTCCCTTTTTAACAACAATCGCAACACCGCCCCCACGTGCATCGCGGTCTTTACGAATAATTTTGTAAGCAGGAGGAATTATCTCAGAATCTTCTATCTCCGGCCGCAACCAAGTTTCCGTAACAATAACTACATCAGGATTGTGGTAGATAAGAAGATGTTCAAATTGAGCTACCTTATTTACGAGACTGCGTGCATTGATATTGATCAAAGTAAAATCCCTAGTTCTTTGTTCGCATTGTCATGCGATTTCATTTTCGTTTGCCTTTTCCTTGTCAAGTCTAACTCTGCATGGACTCTTGTCGTCCCAGACAAATGTTGCGTCATTAACCAGAATCTTGTCGTGCACAAGCCTGACCCTCGAGCCCCCTCTTTTTCTATTTTTTCACGCTGACATTGGAGTGCGGCCCTACCGCATTGAAGATATCAAGGAACCTTTGCGGCAACTTGGCGTTCTGAGCGACGTGACCGGTATGGGGGTGTTCCAGGTGGGGCACGCTTGGATTGTCCGTCTCAAGTCGACTGCTGCCAAGAAGAAACTGATGATGTCTGGCAAGTTCAAGGTGAAAGGAGGCTGGTGTGTGCCGATGGACCCTGATCGACGAGAGGTCTGACTCAAGCTTCACTAGGTGCCTTTCGACGCGCCCAACGACGCGCTGAAAAGGACACTGGAAGAGTTCGGCGTGGTGAGAGAGATAACCCGACAAAATGGCACATCGACGGGTTTGACGGCGTCCAGTCATCAATCCGGGTGGCACGGCTGTTACTTAAAGAAGGCATGACGCTGGAAAGCCTTCCTCACCAGCTTCGGTTGACCGGAGGCTTTGTACTTGTGGTTGTTCCCGGACATGCACCACTGTGCCTTCGGTGCAAACGGTCTGGACACATTCACCGTCATTGTAGGGCTCCTCACTGTAGTGAGTGCCGTGGATATGGTCACGAACGCCAAGACTGCTTTCGATCCTACGCTCGTGTTGGAGGAGGACGCCAGGCGGAGGAAGACACGAACAAGCTTGTGATGGACGGACAAGAAGCGGAACAGGCGGCGGCGCCCTCAACGCAAGCGTCTGTAGCGTCGGCGACTTCAAAGGCAACAGTAACCACTAGCAAGGAATGCGAAGGGAAACCTGACGGAGAAAAAGAGCCTTTTGTGGTCACAGCGCCAGCCGAGACGCAGACCGCAAAGCTCCAGGACACCACGGGGGATTTCGAACACTCAGCAGGTTCGGATGCAGCTACAGTAGAGGCAGCAGCGGAGAAAATGGCTACGTGCAAGGAAAAGGAAGTTGCGCCGGAAAACAGCCCCAGCGAGGAAATGCCCCTGGATGCGATCACTTCGATGCGGCGACTAGAGGACCTGGGGTGCTATGTTGCGCTTTTTGGACTCCAAGGAGACTAGGGAGAAGGAAGTGACGTCAACAACGCTCTTTGGATGTTGATTGGTGGAGTCGCTGATGACGGTATCTGCAGAAGATACCGTCATTTGCTAAGATACGTTCATTCACACCTACGTCACTTCCTTCTCCCTAGTCTCCTGGGAGTCCAAAAGCGCAACAGAGCACCCCAGGATGCAAATAGTGCTGCCGCCAGCGAGCAGGTACTGCGACGCCTAAAATATCAGTGGAAGGTTGCCGGAAAAAAAGGACGCTATACTATACGCAGCCGCTCGCCTCCGAGGGCTCGTGAAGACCGGCTGTCACAGTAAGCTGGTTCCCCGCTACCTCCCTGATTAGCAAATGTCTGACAATTGGCGCAAGGTAACAAGCCCCTAATTTTTTGAGGTCATGAAACAGCTCGAGGTCGCTCTGCGTATAGCTGCCCTGAACGTAGGAGGGCTGTCTGCAAGGCGAAGGCAGCTCCAGCTCAGATGGTTGTTCTTGGAGAATGACCTCGACGTGATAGCGGTCCAGGAAACCAAGATTGAGAGCGAGGAGCAGACCGAGCAAATGGTGCGCCAATTTGAGTCGCGATACGATGTATGCGTAAGCCATGCGGTAGTAAGGTCGGGAGGTGTATGCATTTTTTAAAAAATTCTTTAGGTATTATTGTTCAGAATGTTGCTTCGCGTGAAGGTGGGAATGTCGTGTATTGTGATATTTGCTTTTCAGAACCAATGTTTCGTATAATTTGTATCTACGCACCGACCGTAGAGACGGAACGATGCCATTTTTTTTAAAGTATAGCGGAATATTTAAAGTGCGAACCACTGCTTGTGGTGGTGGGGGATTTTAACAGTAGATGTGCTCCAGAAGACACGACCCCTCATGGTCACCGGATAGATAGAAGTGGCGATGTCTGGAATGAACTGGTAAATGAGCATTACTTGGAGGACGTGGTACATTGCGGAAAGGGCACGAAAGGCGTGCAGTTTACACATTTCCAAGGAAGCAGCCACGCACGGCTAGACAGAGCATATGTGTCAGTTGAGCTTGTTCCCCTGTGTGAACACTATAGTGTCGAGCAGGTGTGCTTTAGCGACCAATGCCTCGTGACATTCGGGTTAGGATCAAAAAGAAAAGACCAACACCGACTTAATTGGCACGACTGGAAAATGAACTACGAACTCCTTGATGACGAGGTGTTTAACGACAAGATAAATACAAGGATTGAAAATTTAGGGAACATCTGCGGGAACGAGACGACCAGAGCATAGGAAGATTTTGAACGAGCAGTTAAAACGGACGCCATAGAAAGATCAACTACTCTTAAGTACAAGAAAGAAAAAGAGGAAAAGCAGCTGCGCTCAACTTTAAAGGAGCTTGTTCTATAGAAGTGTGTAAATCCCCAGGGATATTTATAGATGACATTAATAAAATAAAAACCAAGCTATAACTCATAGATTCTGAGTACAACAGAGGTGCGATAATACGTGCCCGGGCAGAAAAGTTTCTCGCGGGTGAAGCACCAACAAAACGAGCATTAGCCACAACAAAGAGATACGCAAGCGCCAACAAAATAACTGAAATTGATTATCAGGGTACCACGACGCGTGACTCTAGCATAATTGAGCAAGCCTTCCTTGAATTCTACGAAAGCTTACTGAATCACAAAGCCCCAAAAGAAGAAGGTTTCACTGAAAATTTTTTGCCCCTTCTGCCAAAGATAGGTAGTGAAATAAAAGAATGGTTAGAACAGCCTATAGGTGCGTCCGAAGTAGAAAGAGCCATTGATGATTTGCAAAGCGGAAAATCACCGGGCCCCGATGGTTTGGGTGCTGCCTTTTATAAAAAGTATAAAAAGATCTAGCTTGTATTTTGTTACAAGTGCATCGCGAATGTTGTGAAAACGAAGTTTTCCCGCCTTCGTTTTTATTTACCCACACAGTCCTTATCCCCAAAAGTGGGGGGATCGGTGGCCGAGTGGGCCAAAGCGCACACCCAGCTCGACGCGCGCGGAGCGAAAGCTCGCGCTGCAGAACCCAGGGATCCAGGGCTCAAGCCCCACCCCTGCCCGTTTCGATCTGGATGAGCATCGTACCGGCGTGCGGTCGTGTATCACTACTGCGTGGTGCACGTTAAAGACCCCAGGCTAGCGGTTGTACCGCACTGGCTAAATTGCTCATCTACAGCGAGTGACTCGTCGCAACTTTAAATGGCTGACCAACTACACGCTGTGTAAATATCCCCACAACCCCCAATATCCCCAAAAGTGAAGACACTATTAAACTCCGTAATGTAGCAAATTACCGACCGATTACACTATCTCATACGGACTAGAGGATTCTAATGAAAATCCTTGCGAGAAAAATGCAATCGGTGATTGGAGATGTGGTGTGTAGCAACATCTAGAAAGGACGAGACGAGGCCATGTCCGCTGGGCTCTAGACATGAAGCTCGTGTGTCGCCGGCGCTTCGTTCTTCTTTATTCCATGCCTCTTACCACATCTCTCCTCCCCTATAGAGGCTACAACCAACGAATTGCGGACACAAGGGGCATACACACGAGGACACACATATATACATATATATACATATAAGCACTAAAAGGAGTCACTCTGTGAACCTCTTTGGCTTTTTGATAATCCGACCGGACCTTGTTCGTACTTCGGCGCCCTTGGAAGCCGGGTCTGGCTGCGTTGTTCTTGACTCCGAGACCAGTGAGTGAGGTGTCTGCTCACTTATGTCTGTCGGCAGTGGAGCGAGATGACATTTGTTTCTCACCAGAAGTCCTTTCGGGATCTCTACGACGCACGACCTTGGTTCTGTCCTCTCTCCGACGACTTGACCAGTTGTCGCCGCATTTCTCACCCAGACCGTGCTATCAAGAGGTTCGTTCAAGCGTTCACACACTGCATGTCGGCTATTATAGTTTTCTAACTTGTTTCTGTTTTTCTTCCTTGTCTTTTTTTATAAATTCCTCGTGATTGGGAAGTATCTGAATTAACGTTGAGGGAAGAGTTGGTAGCGTTGTCCTTAATTGGCGGCCCATTAGCAGCTCTGCAGGACTGTAGCCACAGCTTCCCGGCGTTGTCCGGTAAGATAGAAGCCCAAGGTTGGGGTCATCAGACTTCTTGAGAACGTCTTTGACCACCTTCACCATTCTCTCAGCTTCTCCATTACCCTGCGGGTAATACGGGCTGCTTGTGACATGGGTTATCTGGTACTTCGCAACAAAGTCTTGGAATAAGTTTCCCGAATATTGAGGACCGTTGTCCGATCGGAGGACTTCAGGTATACCATGATGGGAAAATATTGCTTTGAGGTGGCCAATTACCGCTTCTGATGTTGTCTGCCTCAACTTGCATACTTCTACATACCGCGAGTAGTAATCGACTACTAGGAGGTAGTGTTGTTTGTTCAGTTCGAAGAGATCTGTCGCAACGCGCTGCCATGGGCGGTCTGGAAGTTTCGATGGTATCATGGGCTCTACCCTTGGGACACGTTCCCGAATACATCTGGAACAGTTCGTGACTAGCTGTTCCATGTGTGTGCTGAGTCCTGGCCACCAGACGGATATCTTCGAACGTTCGCGGCATTTGCTAATGCCCAAGTGTCCCTCATGAAGTTTGTCTAACACCTCCTTGCGAAGCGGGTGGGGGATGAAAAGGCGGTTCGTCCTCAATAAAAGCCCGTCTTGTATGGTAAGGTTGTTTCTTTCGGAATAAAACTGTACCACTTCAGGAGCAACCTTGGCCTTTGTGGGCCATCCAGTGGTTGTATACTCCCTCAGTTTTCTTCCGACCGGGTCTTCCCATTGCAGTGTCCGAATCTTGTCTAAGTACTCAGTTGAAACTGGCAAGGAACCGCTGATGGCTTGTACGTACGCTTCCAGTTCCTCTCCCATAGTTCTTCCCGGCAAGTCTACCGGCGATCTGGACAGAGCATCGGCCGTACACAGTTCTTTACCAGGAACATGAGAGATCGTGAAGGAAAACCTCATGAGGCGAAGTTTAAACCGCTGTATTCGTGCCGGAATAAGGTTCAGCTCTTTTGATCCAAAGAGAGGTACAAGCGGACGGTGATCCGTCTGAACATAGAACGTAGTTCCCAAGAGAAACGTCTCAAAACGCTCACACGCCCATGTTACGGCGTACGCCTCCTTTTCAATTTGTGCGTACCTGACTTCTATGTCATTCAGTCCTTTGGACGCGAATGCTACGGGTCGCACATGTCCTTGTTTATCCCGTTGTAGGAGTACAGCTCCGAGGCCATACGACGAAGCGTCTGCCGAAACGATGAGGTGTTGTCCTGGATCACACAAAGTCAGGGTTGCGGCGTCTTGGATGTCTTTCTTTATTGCTTCCCAAACACGCTGCTGCTGAACATCCCAGGCCCACTCTATGTCCCTTTTCAGCAGGTCTCGTAGGGGTCTTAGTTTTTCCGACATTTGTGGGATGAATCTACCGAATTGGTTGGCCATCCCGATGAATTTACTTATCTCATGAACTGTGGTGGGTGGACGCATTTTAGTGATTGCATAAACACGTTCTGGATCCGGCAGAAGTCCTTGGCTGCTAATTATGTGGCCAAGG